>WAAD01042685.1:235109-254224 GCA_013389945.1 Fregata magnificens
GCGGCGGCTCCTCGGGCGCCGGCGGCACGTCGTCGGGTGCGGAGGGACGGGGAGGGCCGGGCCCTGCCCTGAGCCGTGCCCGCTGCCACATCGGTCGATGCGCGGTGGTTCTGGAGTGCGCCTTTGTGGACTGGGTGGCGAGTGGTGATTCCTCGTCAGACGGCCGTCTTCCAGACGAGGAAATAGTCTGGATACCCTGGCTACCTGATGCGTATTGCACCGCACCTGTTTCCAAAACAAAAAGCCACCACCAGGTTAAAAGTGTACCTGGATGCGTTTGTTGACTGCAAACACCCAGCCAAACGGTTCGTCCTGCTACCTACACATGTAATGCAGCTGAGGGAAGGTTTGACAGTATACTTGGCCTGTAGTCAGAGTCCGGGAAGGCGAATGCATGTATAGGACTTAGTAGCTTTCTGGAGGAAGAGAAAGCTTTTGTGCACACACCGGTACTCTGGCAAAAAGGTGAGGAGTGACAAAGAGACTCCTGATAAGCACCAATAAAAAAGCAACTGCAAGGTGCTAGCTGTGCTCAGCTGTATCACACAATGACCAAGTCAAGTTCAGGTCAATCGTTGTGGCTGAGCACTGGAGTCTCTAGCCATGTAGCTAGAATGGCTGGCAGGTGCTTAGTTGTCTCCTTTGGCCCTAGATTTTCCCCTAGAACTAGATCACTGAACTCTGCCTAAAAGCCTGGTACAAATAATGAGTTCTTCATCTCTCGTTCTGAAAGAAAGCTTCTCCCATTTTAAAACTAGGGAAGTCGATAAGTCATCAACCCAACCCCACACAGCACAGCTATAACTTACCATTTCCTGTCCAGTTCATAACAGCAGTCTTCTCCCCAAGTATGGCAAAGGAACTAACAGAACCAAGAAGTCGGGATGACCCCTCTCAAACCCTCCCTTCCTTGCCCAATGTATGCTTTACCCATCTACAGTGTCAGACTACAATGTTTTACTGGGTCAGTTGCTTTCTTGTCATCATTTATTCTTACAGAAAAGATGGGGCCTCTAAGGAATGAGCAAGGAGTCAGAAATTGCAGAAGCTGAATGTGGAAATGTATGAGTCATCCTTCAATCTCATTTCCAGTTCAAGCAGCGCAGCGCAAGGTTATGCATGAGAATCATGCAGTGCTGAACCTACACCCAGACATCTCAAACAAGCCACAAATGTAGCCCTATCTAGCCTGTCCTTTACTGCACCCTGGGTGCTATTGACTGCTAATATGCAGCACGCTTGGAGATCTCCCATGGCAAAGTATTAAATGCCAAAATGAAACAACCTAGAAAATGCTAACCAGAGGAAGCAGCAGAACAAAACTGACTGGCCGCAAAGCTCAGAACAGCAGTGAAAAAAAAAAAAAAAGGCTGCAAAAGTCCCCCCAGAAATCTCTGAATGTGCCACTTTACCAGATGAAAGACTGAAATATAACTCATCTATTGCCACATGCCACATCAGCTGTGACTTCATTTCCATTTCTGTGTCTTGCAGGGAAGCCCTGTCTCTAGTCACGGAAGTAGTGGCATCAAACGGGATCAATGCTAGTGGTCCCAGTAATGTCAAGGACTGGATTTTACCCTAAACGACAAAAAGAAGATGTGACACCTGGGGTGGGGTGGGGAGATAAAGAGAGATTGTGAATAGCCATATTGCTGGCTCAGTGTCTGGGTGCAAAGTGCAATAGGGATGCCCTTCTGCCAGGATAGGTATCTATCAAAGGAGAACTGTTTGTTATAAAGACAAATTCCACTGTCCCATTTTAAGTATAACCACTGTTTAGATGCAGCAGTATGTGGGCGTCTTTGCTCCTTTCAGCATTCTCACTCAGTCCGAGTGAGACAGAGACTCATTATCATTTATGCAGCATGAGCCATAATTTGGATTGATGTGACTGCTGTTTAATGCAAAGCATTCGTTTCCCCTTGTACAATAAAAGCGCTTTACTTCATTTTGTTCATCAATGTATTGTGCAATTAATTCAGCCCTGCTTATTATATCCTGGGCTTGCATGTCATGGACTCAAGGGACTTAGAAATGTCTTAATGATCTCATGGATATGAAAACAATGAGAGCTGTGATAGACATTATGCATTTGCACGTCTCTCGCGCCTATTTGGTCTGGGGGATTGGTTGTTTTTTATCTCTGCTTTGCTTTGCTTGTACCTTGTAAATTGCCTCTCTGTGTAACCTGCTGTCTCTGTTCCCTTCCCTAGGCTTGATAACTCAAAGCAACACAAACATGGTGAGAAAGATAAGCAGCAAGTTAAAGAAGACCTGCAGGGAGAGGCAGATGACCCGGGAGACTAGAAACAGGATATGAGGATTTTCCTGACTAGAAGACTGGTCCAGGTGAGTTCAGCTCACTGCAACTAATATCCAGCAATTAGCTGCTTTATATCAAATATATTGGTGGTATGTTTTGTGCAGATTGAGTAAAAACCTAATACACAGCTGGCTCCCTTCCTGACAGCATGAAAGTGAGGCTAATAAGGCAGCAATGCTTCCCTTTGCGTTTTCAGGACACTGTACCCTTGGTGGGTAAGGTGATAGAAATTCCATGGTGAAGTAGAGGAGCTACTACAGTTGCTCCTGCTGTCCTTATCTGGCCCATGGGGATGGAGAAAAGCTCACCCCGCATAGTTCTGCCTTTCTTGTCCCTCACTTGGTGTCTAGTCTGAGGGTAAGTAAAGGCTGCAGCTGACACTGGTGTCTTTGAGTTGTGCCCCTGGCTGGGGAGCTGAGAGCAATGAAAATGGACAAATGGACAGAGCCTTTCTGAATAAGCAGTGAGGAAGGGCATATAGAAGTTGTCCGGCTCTACAAAGTCTCTTTTAAATCCCAATGAGAAATCAGCAAGCAGAAACATTATTTAGATTGAAGAGGAAACCAAAGGCATTTTGTAATGCTGGTGGGGAGCCTCCTGCTGCAACTTCACTGCAAAACAGTCTATGGTAAGATGATTTGGGGAGTGGAGAGGGTTACACTAATGTGGGATCTTGACAAGCACACTTGGAAGTCCTTTCCAATCTCAGCAACGAAGAGCTGCTCCTCTGTTTTTCTAAAATCTAACTAGAGCTTTGAGATATAATTGAGGAACTAGTCTTCAAGATTCACTGGCACTCTAGAAAATGAAGTGACATACCAGAATGGGTTTATAGGGTACATATGATCACTCAGAACATTCCAAGAAAGCAACAGCCCTCATTTTTTCTGATAAAAAAATATGAAAGCAATGCTTTTGCCAGGCTTTATGTAGCAGAGAGTGACTGGCATGGACTTGAACAATTTAGTATAGCATGGGTTTGAAATTGAAGCACTTTCACACACTGTGGATTGACAACAGGGTAATTACTGGGGAGGGTGGGGGGAGGGAGGAGGGAGGGTTTCAATAAAACACCCCCAAGCTAAAATGAATGCAGACTATTACAGACCTGAGACAGAATGATTCCCAAGTGTTTTAATTTGTGCTTCCACTCCTTGTCTCCCTTGCAGTCATCATTCTGGCAACTGCCAGCAACATCCCCGAGATTCAACAGCATTTGCAGAGCAGGCAGCTGCTGAGATGATTATGTCAAATCAGCACGCTGTCCTCTCTTTTCCATGTCTAATGATTCTCACCCTTGGAGAAGTGGTTTAAAATGATGCATACCCCTTGGACTGTGAGGCTGCTAACAGCAGTAGCTATAGAGCAGGAGTTTGGGTGGGACTCTCTCACTCACCTTTCTTGCATGTATGCCCTGCAATTAACTTTAAAAATTATTCCACAGAGCTCTGCTATGGCTGGTTTGGGCCTGATCCAAAGTCCTTTCAAGACAATAGAAAATCTTGCAAACGCTCTGGCTTAAGCTCTCTGGGGGCAGTAGAGAAGCTGAGCTTGTGTGAATTCTTAATTTGAGTTTCTCAAACAATCAGTTGAGAAGAACCTATAAATCAAGACTTGCTTGACATTTGTCTCCTCTCTCATTCAGACCTAATGCCCCTAAAGGTAGAACTGTCACTGATGGCACTGCAGCTGGGAGATACTGGGAAGGAAGGTGAAAGTTGCTAAATGTTAACCCAGTGATACTATTGCTCTGCAGCTGCTGCCGTGCCCTTGAGACAGCACAGAGCAGCACTAGAAAGCTTTGCTATACTCAGAAGTGGGTTGGACTTCTTGTACAAATGTTCCCCTGGGGTTTTATATCACAGGCTGGTCTTGCATTCCACACCTTGGCATGTTATTTACTCAACAGCTTTCCTTTGCACTGCAGTTGCGAAGTCAGTAGTTGATCTGGCTGATACATAAATCAGGTTGTCTGATGCATTTCACACTGCTGTAGCTGTGCAGCATGTGCCTGTGCTGCTGCTCAGCCTTTCTGCTTCACTCTGCAGCATCACAGTTTGATTCAGAAAGAATGGGTCTCGGTCATGAGATCTCTTTCTGAAACTCCAATGTGAGCAACCAATCCAATAATCCTGTGACTTGATTTATAATAATTAATCAATTTTCACTGACCTTAGACATTTAACTAATCCCACCAATTAAGAATAATCTGTTCTTTATATTCAGAGTTAATAGCAGACCAAAAGCTGAAAAAGCAAGTCTCCTTTTGGAGTCTAAAAGCTCTGGCTTCAAATTCAGACTTGCGGTTTAAGCCTGCTTGTATTTCACAAGATTTGCAAAACAGTCTTCACCAAAACACTGCCCAGGATCCTACAAGCATTCTGTATGTAGTGTATGGGGCAAGGAATACCTGCATCACCAAGGATAAAGACCCCTGCAAAATTTCCTGCTTTCTTTCAATTGTACTGTTCCAATGCAGATCTCTGCTCCTATATTGGAATGCAGTGTGGTATCAAAACCTGGCTTTGATAGTGGCTGTGCATGTGGTTCTCATCGGTGCCACACAGACCAGGGTTTGAGAGCTCTGCAATTTACTGTGATCAGTTAAGGCCTTTTTCCCTTTATGCTTCCATGGACAATAGCACTGGCAGCACCACCCCCTATTCTGCATCTAGGCTGAGGGAGGGCCTGCATTTCTCTCTCTGGGTTAACAAATTGCATCCTTGCTGCCGTGGCATAGAGCTGGAGCCAAAACACCTTTCTTTACTCCTGCCTTTTGAGCTAAGACTGTAATGCTGTAAGCAGAAATCTAAGTAGCTACATCCAACAGAGTGGTAGGTTTTGCCTAAATGCTCCTTTACAAATTCCTCCTCTAGCATACCTCCTAGCAGCACAGGTGTAGGTGGGTCAGAACTAATATTGTATTCATAGCATATATCTGTAGTCATGATTGGGCACTCATCATATTAGAGGCGTAAACTATTATGCTAGCAGCATTTCAGTGAATACACAATGCAGAGTGACACTACAACAGAAACAGGAGTGCAAAATGGAGATTGGCCTACCTAAATGGAACACAGGGGGTTTAGGGAATCAGCATAAAGAGGATTTTGACCACAGCACCAGGATTAATATTTCTATTCCTACAAAAAGTGCTGTACACCTCCAGGTTCTTGAATTTAACATTTAAAAGACTTCAGAGCTGTCTCCCACCAGAAGCCAGGGTACTGGGGTGTTAGCAGTAGAAAAGAACCTCTTCACCAACTAACACTACTCCTGTTCAACACAGGTAGGCTGTGTTGCTCCAATATATCACTGAAGTCAGTAACTAAGTAGTAATATAAAGAAGTTTTAAACATCTGGATGGCTCCACCAGGCAGAAACTGACTGTTAGCTGCAATTTGAGTGAGGGTACAGGCAAGCTTGGATCCCCAATCTGGGTACAGAAATTTTTCTACCAAGTGGCACAATTGCTCTGTGTGATTACCTGAAGTCATCAGTGCTACCTTATAGGCCTTTCTGGCTCCTGCCACATCCTTAGGTGCAGTCAAAGAAGCAGAAGAGTTGCACAAAGGAGATCTATCATATCTTTATTTACATATCATGGAAACACACATGCAACGTCACAGGATTTGCTACAACGGAACAGCCTGTCCCTATCTCCTGTTACCAAAAACTTTATTTTTGGCTCACTAGGAAAACTCTCACTTCCCCAGAAAGCTCCTAAAAATAATCATTAAAAATAACAGACTTAGCAGGATAACTAAATGAGTGAGAGCTGCAGGCTGGGATGTCTTGCCACATCCTTGCAGAAACCAGGTGGTTCTCTGGAAGCAAGAAAGGAAGGAAGGAAGGAGTGGGACTGGATGGTCCCAAAGAAGGCAGGTAGGAAGTGGTAGTGTGTAACAGCTAGGGAATATATGTCTGTAGCAGTGACCAAGGGAGAGAGCAAGAGCTCTGTCAGAGCGTTCCCTCTCACCTAGGCAGCCAGCTTCCTGCTGATCCATTTCCCATGTTTGATTCCACCTGGAGGCTACAAGCTTCCTGTCCTCTAGGAACCTTTGATCCTTAAGGACGATCTACCTTTCTTCTCAAGCAATAGTTAAGGGGTAAAGTTTAAGCTCATGTCCCCTTTGACTTGAAGGATCTTTCATATCTTGCCTCTGCTGAGAGGAGAAGAAACTGCAGAGCCTTTTCCTGCCAGGACCATCAGAATGGTAGTCATGATCATCTCTTACTAACTAGGAGAGGGGACCCAGCTCAATGGCAGGAATGTGCTGAGGGAAGGAGGGCAGGGAACGCAGTCCTGGTATGGAAAAGGCTGAGGCCACTCTATTTATAATTAATATGAGTTTCAGTTTTGTTGGAACCTGGCATGCTCAGAGCCTGCAGTGTCAGTCATTTGCTTGACTTTTTCCTCTAATTCCCATTGCTAGGTATAAACAGTTTGACCCCAGCTCCTGACCATCCAAGGCAGGAGTTCCACCCTCCTAAACATTAATGAATGATCCCTGCTCTCCATTGGCCGATTCAGGCTCCACGCAGCGCCCTTTCCTCCGGGTCACTCTTCGGTTCCGGTGGAATTTGGCATAACAACGTAGCCCTATGGAAAAGACACACATAAGTGAGCAGGAGGGACCAGGGCTCACTACAGCAGTAACAACAATTAGCTCTCAGCCCCAGTTCATGACAGAGCCTGCTGCCATGGGGACAGTCCCAGGGCTGGGAAGCCTGGGCTGTGTCAAATAAGGTGGCAGAGAAATGCCTCACAGGGGCAGGGCACATTGCTTTCTGGGCCCTGCTATTCTGTTTGGCTCACTGTTCTGGTTTGGGATTCATTGGCTCAGGCAGAAGGTTTCACTGGCTTCTTGAAATACCAGTGAATTATCCTGATTGTTTCCAGTGATTTTATGGAAGCCCTGCTTGGTTTCCCCCTATTACTTCCCATTACTGTCTAAGTGATCTCTCCATTGGGAAATTACTATAGACTTAATGTGCAGCAGCAATGGCTAGGGAGCTCCCCTTGCTATTTATTTCCCTGAAGCTTCAGGAGAGGAGGGAAGACACTTTGAAGCATTATTACTGGGAGGTCTAATCCAAAGCTCACTGCTGATCTCTTTCAGTTTCTCTGTTTTGGATCCTCAAAGTGCAGGGTCTGAAGGAAGCCATCTGATATAGCGTTGATGAATACTAAGGGGGCAAAAAAGGCATTTTATTTTTAAAAACATCAGTACATATTCTCCCATGGCAGTGAAAGGTAATGGGAGCCTCTGATCAGGGTAACTCATCAATTTCTGGCACTGATAGATTTATCTTTTGGTGTCTATTGTCTGACTGTTACACCAGAATGCATAGCTCATTGGGCCAGACAGGGTACAGCCAATGTGTAAATAATTCTCATGAAAACCCTGATTTTCAGTAGTCCAGGACCTGGTCATTGGGGTCAGCAGGAGCTGATTTGATCATCCTAGGAACTGCAACTCTTTTTACTTCCAGAGCAGGCCATAGGTAGCAACAGTGCCAGCACCCCCAGAGAGGGGGAGGCTGAGGATTTATAACTTTTATAATGAGACAGCCCATAAACTGTCCTTGAATACTTGTACACAGGAGACCCAGCCGATGTCACAGGTCACTGAGCAGCCTTTTGGAGTGCATGTCCCTGGGCTATGTTGAGACCAGCTACCTTGAAGTTGGGTTTCTGCCCCTCGTTACCAATCCCCCCAGGGCAGTTTGGCCTCCCAGAAGGAGAGCATGCAAGATCAGAGCTCTGCGCTTATCTAAGCACCTTGTCTATCTCTTCTGGACCCTACATCCATGGGGATCTTTTCAATGCTACAGAGGATGCACATTTGGCATCAACTTGTAACTAGCTTAAGTATAAAGCAGTGCCGGGGGCAGCCCTCGTTAGGCTTGCAGAAACACTTTTCTAGGTTTATCTATCAGAACATCGTCTCTGATGAGGACCTTCAAGTGTTACATGACACACCCAAGGTGAAGACTATCATTTAACATTGCAACTCCAGGAAAGCAGTCTGTTTAACTGGGTAAAAGGTAGGTGAATGACATGGTCAAAGTCACTAGGTACCTAACACAGGTCACAAAATTTGGCAACCAGAGTTTTGTTCTGGCAGACAAGATCCAGTGCCTGGAGCTGATCCTGAACATGTTCAGACTAGAAGAGCGCCTTTCAACATGTTCATAACACAACTGTCTATTAAGGGCTGCTGTGGATTCTTCAGAAATGCTTTTAAGAAACAAGTCTGTGTCCTGCCCACACCTACTAAATTGCAACAGGTTCAGTTAAATTAACTCAGGAAAGCCATATTAGGCATAAGGTCATGTAAAACAAGGATAGTAGTCTGTTTTTATAACCTGTGATACTTGAAAGCACCATTGAAGTGCTAATATATTGTGGCTTCTTCTGTTAGGTTTGTAGATATCAGGATTTTTGTTTTCAAGAGGGAAAACAAGATATCCTAGATGACTCAATAGTCACACTGTGAGTCAGTGGCAGGGAAAGGCTAAGAGCAGCAGAGTTTGGCTCCTATTTTCACATGCAAATCACTGTTCCAAGTCAAGGCAGCCAACTACGAAGCCAGATGGAAGGGGGAGAGCAAAGAGCTGAACTCACCTTCAGTGCACATACAGTCATCATAACATTTGTTGTTAAGGCCTCGATTATGTGGTTTGCAGAGGTGTTCACGCAAGTCGCAGCAAGAGCCTGCAACACAGGAACAAGGGTCAGCACAGCTCATTTATCCCCTTCCCTTGTAGGGCTACTGACACCCATGACAGCTCCATGGTACAGACATCATCTGCTCCCACAACACGCCTAGAGAGCCTGTGCCCTTCCCTCTGCATACCACTTTCTATCAGTACTAAAATCAGTATACTTGTATTAGAACCTGGGCTGGATTTCAAACAATCTCATGTTTGGAGAAATGACTCTACCAAGCCGATCCTGACCTGGGAGGCAGTCAAGGTGATGATCACACGGCTCCCCTTCAGCCGTCATGGTTTCATTTCCACTGTTGGGGCTCTTACTGCGGCGTTTCTCTATGGAAAAAAAACAGATGCTCATAGAAAATTTCATGCTAGTGTTTTTATTTTGGAGACTATGTTGTTCAAGGGTAAAAACAGCCTCAAGAGTTTGAACTCTAAACCTTCATAGTCTAACCTCCCTATTTCTCAACCCTCCGTCATTTTTCCCTCTGCCCTCAAACTATGCATCCAAAATGAGAAACATTCTGAAACTGAGCACAAAACAAAATCAGCATTATGCATTTTCTCTCTTTCCCCACTACTATGATTTCACATCCTTCAGCACATCTGTGAACACTAACCATGGGACAAGCCTTACGGAGTGACTTTTGGGAAAGAGGACAGGGAGGTTTAGCACCTTTCTTTTTAGCAGATGGCCACATTTCTGGTTTGAGATCCTCATAATCTGTCCAGTCAAAGAGTGCCATATCTAGGGTGGGCATCACATCCCCATCTTGCCTGAGGCGGGCCTGCAAACCACAAGAAACCAGACAGACAACGGATTACACTTCTGTAGTGACATTGAAGTCTTTGCAAATTTTCCTGGTGCTTTTAGACCTTAAAAAGGCTTTATGATTTCCCATCCCTCCTCCACCCCTGTCTTGTCCACTGGGGTTTCTTGGCATCTCATTTTCAAAAGGGAAGAGCTTTCCCTTGTTGCAGCTGAAGCCAAGAGGGAAGTTTCCACTGCTTCTATGTGAGGACAAAAGGTGAGCAAGGAGCATTAGGACATGCTGCCTCTCCAGCCAAGTGCTCCTACTGCCTCTCTGGTCTTTGAAGCCAAATGAAGATGGCTAGCTAAGGGAGACGTAGGACAGGGAAGAGAAGCAGCTAAAGGAACTGTTTATGAAGAAGAGGTGTTTAGATGTCTCCAAGACAGAGAGCTGCTTTTGAGGGAGGGCTTTGGTGTTAAGCAAGCACTTACCTCTAACTGGAAAAATAAAAAAAGGAAACTGGACCTTAGCTCAGGAGATTTCTGTCTGCATCAGAGGTACAGTGCAGTTACTAGCTGTCTCTTTACCTGTGACCGTGGTGATGTGGCTGGAAGAACAGGAGGCTCTTCTGTGGAAACAGCTAGTTCCAGTGCAGTGATGAGAAGCATGGTGGGAGTCAGACCTGTAGCTTCCTCTGCCTGGAGGTTTTGAAACTGTTCTTCAAAGCTTTCAGGTTTCTTGTACAGGGAACTTGGCCCATTATCAGGAGTCTTCCCTGCAGAGGGCAACAGGTACAGTAGCATTAGCTTTCTCATCCCTTTTCTTTCTTTGTGCCTTAGATTTGAGTCAAAGGAATTCAGATTTCATCCAGCCACTGGCCAGTGTTCTACCACCCTGAGCTGCTGTTCAGACCAGTGTGAAACAGAGTCATGTGCTAGTAAAGTGATAGATCAGGTCCAGAGTATAGGCATCTTGATTTTTACGCACTTAATAATCACATAATCACACCTTCTTGAAGATACGTCTATCTCTTGCTTAAGAAGCAAAGGATTTCTTCTTCTGGTCTCAAGAGTACAAAATGTACCTGTTTAACCATTTTTAACCCAATGGATTAAGCTGCTGCAAATACCTGTGAACACATTTTTATTTGATTTTAGTACTGGGTTATTTCAATTTAGCTCAAGTCAGGACCTACCTGACTTGAAATAAGAATATCTTCACAGCCTGATCCCTGCTTTTCCTAAGTATTAATTTAAATATAGACCTTAAGTTAAATCAAAGAAAGAAGGCCTGTTTTGTAGTCTGCAAATATTGCTTCAAACCAGCTTTGTTGCATACTCTTCTATATTGCTTAATATGAGTTGTTTAGTCAGTCCCCTGAGAAAACAATAGACCTTTTCTTACTGATGCAGGGAGGAGTGATAGCTGGAACTCAGGGATACTGACACCCAGCTTGTCAAGTCGTGTAGATTGCCACAAATTGCCTGGCTTTAATAGAACTAAAGATTTACCACACTGAGCACATCATACCACAGAGACACACACCCACAACTTGACCTGCAAAGGAAAGCAGTCCCAGTCAAAAACAAGCAACATTTTAAAGTAATTAGTGCAATTTCACATACGCAAAATTTATATTTTTTTGTAGTTTGGCATAAATATAGAAGAATACAAGGTCTGACGAGAAGAAATTGATCTTCAAGCTAAGTAAGGGTTTTGTATTATTTCTAGTTCTGGTCATCTTTCAAAGTCAGTGGAGAGACTGAACATGGCTTGGACATGTTTGTTCGTAAATTGAACCATTTGCTAAAAAAGCAAAAAAACAAAGCAGGCCACCCCAAAGCAACCCCTCAAATCCTATGAATTTTCAGAGCTCCCCCTGTAAGGCAAACCAGGTCATTTTCACAAAATTGCAGCCAGCAGTAAAAAGCTCTGGTTCTGGAGTTCCCCTTTTTTCTTGTGCCTCTTTTGTTTGGCAGATTTCTCCCCAGAGCAAGCACACATCCCACACCCTCCACATACCCATGTGGCTCAACCACAGCTGCATCTTCTTGCCCTCACACAAGTGACACTCATTTCCACTGACCCAACAGCCTCAGCTTCCCTTGGAGCTCAAATACCTCTGTGGTGTTTCAGCCTGTCCCTGCGGCTGTGTCGTCGATGCTCTCGATTCTGCTTCTTTCCTCTCTCAGACCCAGGGGACTGGTTCTCCCTCTCAGGAGATGGGAACTCAAAACCCAGGAACATGTCCTTATTCTGTTTCAGGGCTGCTGGCTGTCCCTCTGCTGCCAGCTCTTCCACAGCCGGAGCTCTGCTACCCATTCTGAGGGCCTCTTCACCACCTGGCTGCCCTCTAGAAGGCATGGCATGGACCCTCTCCTTCTTGGCCAAGCCATGCTTGTGGTGGTGCCCACTTCTGGGCTGCTGCAGCCACATCTCTTGGTTTTGAAGATGGTTGTTGTTCTCTGGGACACTTTTGAGCTTTGTGCCGGGGTCCAGGGAGACTGCAAGACTCATGTCAGAAAGAACCAGCACGCACAGGAAAAGGAAAGGAAAGAAGAAGGTGGAAGAAGTTGCCATAATCCTGGGTGCTCTGCCTCACCTGCAATTAAAAAAAAAAAGAATAAAAAATAAGCAACCGAATTCTAGGAACTGTACAGGCAAGCAAGATTCAGACCTAGGACACTTAGATGAAGACAATTATGGTGTCCAGAGCTGGAAGTGATTTTTTTTTTTTTTTGCCCTCCTTGGTTACCTCCTCCTCTCCCAGGCCTGGTTACAGCAGCTGAGACACACGTGCAGGGCTGAGAGGTCCCAGTTTCATGTGCAAATGAGGGCCATCAATCAGTAGGACATTTCCCTTTGATTCCTGACTAGCCCCCCCTACCCTCCCATTCACAGCCTACCATCTGAGGGGCTGGGGAGGCTGGCTCCTGCAGGCCACAGCTCCGGAGCTGCCTGCACAGCACCAGCTGTCTGGCTAGGACTGTTTGCTGCCAGGTTGGCATCCTGGGCCTGGCTGGCACTGGCTCCTCCTCACAGCTGGTTTCCTTCCAATGAAGATGTCAAGATGAACAGAACTGGAGGCAGATGGTGGCCTTGCAGGACTAGCAACAGCCCTGAGCAGCTGAAGACAAGTGCATGCGTGCACACACATACTGCTTCAGGGTGGCTGAAACTGGTCAAGGGAAGAAAAAACACTGGAAATTTTGTGCTGGTACCTCACAGTGTAGCAGAGAAACAAATCTTCTGCTGTCAGCAGAGCAGGGGATGCTGGTCTAAAGACCAAGGGGCAGGGAGGCAGACTGAGTTTTCTGTAGCTTGTCCCACTTTCACTCGTGATCCTGCACAGGTCACTTCACCTCACCTCACCAGGTGAGGCTGTCACTAGGAGGATGATTTAAGTCCAAAGAACACTGAGACTGAGTCCCTCAGCATAGTGGCTGCACAGTATTCTCATTCATTCTGCTTCACTGTAATATTTTTGAGGGTCTTCCTTCATGCCTGTGTTTGCGTTATGAGACATGGCTTCAGGACATTGCACAAGTCAGACGCTTCTCCAATTAGGTCATTCTCCCCTGTCCTTTCTCACAAAAGGGCGAAAGGGGTTTTCAGCATTTCCAGTGCAGCCTTTCACTTTGAGGTAGCTTTCTCAGACTGTCCCTCTCAAGCTGGGCAGTATTAAGGCATGCTTAAAGCCAGAGTTCCCTGTGACACTGACTGTCAGAAAACCAGGCTTATGCTTACATTGGAGAAACACTGTCACAAAGTCACAGGCACAGCTCTTCACTCGACCTCCTCCCCATCTTTCCTGCACCCCAGCCCCCAGCTGCACCTGATTTCCATCTGTCTCTTCACCAGGTAAACCACTTTGCTGCATAATTACAATGGCTTATACTCCCTCCTCCAGGTGCTTTGCTGCTTGACCAGCCATTGTCACCTGTGAAGGGCAGCAGGTAACATCCTTTGAGGCCAGTCTCACTGCCTTTTTGTGGATCTGACAGGAGACACCCTAAGAATGGCCTTGGTTCTTCCTTTCTTCTTTTCTTTTAACCTATGAGACAGATGTGAAATGTTTTGAGCCAGTGAAACCTCTGCCATCATAGCAGCCCCAGCTTCCTGGAGCATCTGAGGAGTTTAGAGGGAGATGCCTTCATCCTCTTAACTGAAAAGCCTACTCACTCATTCACCAGCTGATTCTGCCTTTCCAAGATTCATCTCTGTTATCGCTCAGAGCCTGGGAGCAAATTTTCAGTTCGGATGTCCCCTGGAAAGAGGTAGGCAGCACAGGGGCTTTCTCTTTAATGCAGTGTCTGAAAAGCAGGTCTTTCTACTGGCCACAAAGGACACAAACTGCTACTTGAGGACTGAATTAGGAGGTGCTGGGTAGTTCATTTGCTGCAGGCATAACACTATGAAATAGTATTTTATTGGCAGCTACCTGGGACAAAGGAAAACCAGACCAACAGCTAAATCTATCAACAAAGCACTTGAAGTCCTGCTTCAAAACCAATAAAACAAATAGCAACCAAGCAAAACCCAAACTCTGCATTTACAGTCTTTTTTTTTTCCTAGGATTTCCTCTTTAAGAACCAGAGCAAACCAGCTGGATCAAGGCATCACTCAGAACAACTCAAAGAGCTGGAAACAGCATCTTACCTTTTCATCTGCAGGCAAAATGCCAAGAGGAGAGAACAAGTGCAAAGCAAATGCGAGGCAGGTGTCTCCAATCTCACTCACACAGACATGGGCCCTTTGACGGTGAACCTGACAGACACATTAGCTGCGGATTCTCGTTTTCAGCAGGAGCTAGAAAGCAGCTAAATGCTGCAGGGCAGTTATACAGAAGGTCTGCTTCAAAGTGTAGGGGGCATTTATTTAAGCCGCCCAGCTGTCTTGTTGGCGTGACGCAAGATGAAAGTGCAGCTAGAGCACATGGGTTGCCTCATCTCTGCACTGGCTGAGAGGGCAGGCTAACATGCTGTGTTACTGTGTCACTGGGAATCTTGCATTAATAATGCAGATAAATACCTGTAGTGCAGTGTTGTCAGGGGAGGTCTGAGCTGTTTGCCAAACCAAAACAGTGCATGGGCAAGTTTTGGTACCTTGGGGTTAACGGAACACTGCTATGCTAGAGGCACAGAGGTCCCAGCCTTCTCTTAACCACTTATTTCCATGCCCTGATCTATCTTTAACTTCAGAAGCCTCTTCCTACCTTCTCCATTTTTCTTATCCTACAGAAGCTGTAAAATTCACGCTTCCAAAAGGCAGCTAGAAAACACAACAGCATCCCTAGTTCTCCTCAGTGCTCAGGTTCCTCAATGTCTGAGCACCATAGTGAACTCCACCCTCTCCTCTATCAGGACCACAGTCCACAAAAGAAGTCTGTGCTAGTCCTGGGCTTGTTGATGTAGGTGACAGCAATATTCTCACACTGCTGTTGCACCTTTTCTGCAAAGGGTGAAAATTCTGCCCTGAGACATATGCTAGGCAGAAAGAAGTCTGGTCTTGTAAGGAGATGCCTTTCCTAAATTGCTCTAAAACAAATACATGTTACAAGTCTAGAACTCATCCTCTTCTTAGGGTTCATATATTAATAAAGGAAATAGCTAAAGAACTTGCCAAGTTAAGCTGCCCCTGTAGTTCTTCACAACACCAGACCTGCATCCTCCTTACTCCACCCAATGCCTTGTGCTTCCTTTATATACCCTCAGGATTACAAGCCACCTGCCTCTTGAGGCAGCAAATCTGCCTACTAACAGGAGAATGTGTAAAGCAAAGATAAGGCCTTAGAGCTACCCGGGGTGCAGGCTCCGGGCTGATGAATGAGTTGCAGTGCTGTCTCTCAGCCACTATTTCTGATGCATTTTGGCTTACTAGTGGATGGTCACAACCCTGTAAGGGAAATTAGGGGTTTTTTTGCATCTTGAGTAACTTTCCCTGTGGGCAGTATCTTTCTCTGGGCTCACTGATACAATTGCTATTACTCTGCTCTCTGCTTGTAATCCTGCAAGGCAGCCATGGACTGAGTAGCTACACAGAAACTCAGGCATGGTTTCCCCCTATAAATACAGTTATGTCACCTTGGTGGGGAAATAGGCTCTGAAATTGCCCCTGCTGTATTTGTTTTGTATTTGTCAAAGCAGGAACATCAGACCATCTACATTCATTTGCATTTCTGCCTTAAAACATGATACATGACAGTCCTAGCTTTAACTTTTCACATATGTTCTTCATGTCACAGGTAAGAGGAACAACACTCTTGAACTGAGAAATAGAGAATATCAAGATCCTTTATCACCCCAGACCACAATGATGCAGTTTGTATGCTCAAGGGCTGAACTAAGCTAGACCCAAGCACATACTCTGGGCCAGATTTCTCTTTGGCTCTGATAAGCTCAGACTTTGCCAGGAGTGCGTAAAGATTTCCTGGACTCCAGACAATCCCAAGCTGCAGCAATAGACAAAGTATATGTGCATCTACATGGGTGTTGTGTGTATCTGCATGTGTGGCAGAGATGATAGACAATAAACCCAGCTTCATGTGCCAGGCTCCCTGTAAATAAGAAGCCATAGGGTGATGGATGGGCTTGGGAAGGCCTGGAGCAGAATGGATGGGGTAGGCTCTATGGTAGCTGACATGCAGAGAGCTGGCTGGAGCCAGGAGGATGGCATTGTGCAGATAAATGAGATTTCACTTCCCTGCTGGGTCTCTTTCCATCTGTTTTTCTGTTTCTGGAGGCAAATGCTGGGAAGCTTCATACACAATCTGCCAAGAGACCTTCCCATTTCAAAGGGATTTCTCCCAGCTTTCTAGGGTCCCCAAAAGCAGACAGGTAATCTTACATGCACCCTTCTCTTTTCCTCCCCGGGGCAAAAGTAATAACACTTTTCTTCCGTCCAACATTTCTTGCACACTCACTTTGTAAAGAATATTTTTTTTTTGCTGCTGGCCCAGACATCCTTGGGATGACAGAGCAGCAGTCGCCTGCTCACAGATCTCCAGTCCTTTTGGGTCCCTCTTCAGAGCTACTTTCCTCCTTTCTTAGGTTTCCTGTATCCATCATCAGCTTTCCTCCCTACCTTGCCTTTCATATTTATCTGACTCCACAGTTTCCTTGTCCCTCATGACTGTGTTTGGTGTGAGAGATTTCCCCTCTGCAGATACTTAGGCTAGGCTACTTGAATTCCGCCACCACCCTTTGAAACATCTGCTTTCCTTTTGCTTGTGTTGTTTTCTCTCACTTTCAGCCATCACCAAACAGCACTCCACTGTAGAAAGGGCCAAATGCACTAATAGACTAATTGCACTAGTGCCACAAAAGACAGGACATAGAGATTCAGGCTTGCAGCAGGTTGACTAGTAGCTGTAGTTGCCCCTGTGCCTCCACAAAGCATCTTCCTGGGGCAACTCATATCCAGTCACCACTTGAAATGTGACTCACTCAACATTAGTTGAAGGGCTGGAACTGGGACTCTGTTTTTGCTGACCCACTGGCCCAGGCAATCCCTTCCCTTCACCGATCAGCTCTGGCTGACAGACTGCGCTCTGCCTTCCTAACCACTGAGGACAGAAGCGGCTTGTTCATACAGCACGACCCAGGAAATACCCTCTCCTGCAGCCCAGACTTGTGAGTAAGCTGGCAGTTTTGTACTTGTCACTGAGTCACTGCTAGGCTCCAGCACCCTGGCTCTGATGAACACTGGACACCTTGCAAATCCTTCAAGTCACTATGTGCCTCTCGCCTTCAGCCACAGAGCCATGCCACCCTTTCTCCTGTGCCTACCCTGACCTGCACAGAGAGCTTCACTGCTCTCAGTGTCAGTGCATGAGCAGGGAGAGTGCAGCACCGACATCCTCCAGAGACAGAGCAGCCCAGCAAGTCACTGTATTGAAGTGGAAGAGGGGCACATGAATGAATATGCAGTACCCTCTGCTCTGCTTCCCTCTGGGACTTCACGGAGTGGCTGACACAGCCATCATAGGCAACCTGCTATCAAACAGAGTCTACTCTACCCAATAATGAGATTAAAATAGCAATGAGTCTGAGATTAGCATCCAAGATATAGTCGCTTGCTGTCAGCACAGCAGAGAAGACTCTCCAGTTTAATGCACAATGCCTAGTGACAAATGAGACACAATCAATAGCAAAGGTCATTGCTCACCCAGCTGGAAAGCACCCGCCAGTGTGACAGGGAAGAAGGGGGGCAGATTTGGCCCGATCTTCACTGAGGGGAGAAGCGGATGTGTCCCGACTGGCAGAACAGTTAGGCTGTGCTTTCAACATTTTTCCTTGCATGTCATTCTCACTTTGAACCAAAATGTGTAGGATTAATGCCTCCTTCTGCAAGGGAGAGGAGATGGGAATACAAAACCATTTCCATTAAAACATCTGGTTGACGGAAGACTTCAGGTGTGAATTGGATAAATGTCACTTAAATCCTACATGATGAATTACTGGCTGTAATAAGCCATTAATTGATGCCAAACTGATTTAATTCAGAAACAAAATCTCACTTTCATCAACAGAGGAAGAACAGAGAGTAACCCGTGGGTACTCAGGGGCTCGGTGTGTGCGTGCATGGCAGCGCACGGTTCTGCAAACACAATGACTCGGTGGGAAAAGCTTCCTTCGCCCCTCGGCCACTTTCCACAGCAGCTCTGGCTCAGAGCTGGGACGTACCCCTGGGGTGCGTGAGGGGCCCAGCAGCTACCTGCGAGAGGGCCGATGCCTCTGCCCGAGGCAACTTTGCTTCCAGGGAAGGGGAGAGCCATCTCGGGAGGGAGCTTGCAAGCAGCCCCTGAAGTAGCAGGGACTTGCAGTAGGGTGGTGGGGCGCAAGCCCCAAAGCCCAGGCTGCACATCCCTGCAAGGTGCACGGCGCTGCGCATCGCGCTGAGGACGAGCCGGGTGGCAGAACCGCGGCGGGAGCGGGAGAGCCCGGAGCCTGCTCCCCGGCACGGGTGACAATAGGGCTGGCTGAAGGCATCGCGCACCGGCACCGGCGCTGTCCAGGCTCGCTGCTCGGCTCCCACCACCGAGCGATGCCGCCGCGACCCGAGGCACCGCGCACCGANTCCCACTCCTCCCCAATCCCTGCGAAAGCCAGGGGAAATCAGCTCGGTGGAGCATGCACCCCCGGCCCCGCCGCGGCCCGGCCCCGGGCTGGGTGCAGGGTGAGCGCGATGCGGGCAGCGCTGCCTACCTGTCCGCAGCTCCTCGGTCTGGGCTGAGCCCGGCAGGCAGGGCAGGGCAGCGGCTGTGCGTGCAACGGGAGGGGAGGCAGGTCTGCCGGGGGGGCAGAGGGGTGTTC
>WAAD01042685.1:254930-266437 GCA_013389945.1 Fregata magnificens
GGGGCGGGCGGGGTCGAGGCGGCGACGGTCCCTGGGGGTCCCCTGGGCGGGAGGGCTGTGCTGAGGGGGCTCTGCGGGGTCGGGAGCCCTGTTTCGGGAGGGAGCGGTGCTGAACGCCTGGCAGCGGGGGCGCAGGAGCGCAGGCGGGAATGCCGAAGTAAAGGCAGTGCTTGCCTGCTGAGGAGCGGCGGGACCGGGGCACCCCGGGGCGCCCATCCCTGTCCCGAAAGCCGCGGTCTGTCCTTCCGTGTGTCCAGTCGTTAGAGAAACCAGCGTGTGACACGGTGAAGGAGCCTTTGGTGACTCTTCTTTTTCTCTTCTGAAGCCACGAAGCGGGCAGGGCGCAGCGCAAGCTGGTGCGGGAGGCCTGGGCTAGTTGTTCTGGGCTAGCGCGGGAGCCCGCAAAATAGGCACGGGCACTTTGAAGGTGACGGATTCCAAATGACGTTATATCCCTGCCTCCTTTGCTTCCTTTTTCTTCCGAAATTTCTTCAGTAAGGGATTGCTAGCTTCCAAAAAGCACCACGAAGGAAGTGCGGGCTTTCTTTTTCCTGACGCCTATGCCTTTTCGCTTCCCCTAGCCATCCCCCAGTGCTGTCTGTTAGGCTGGGAAGGTGGGACGATTTTTTTTGGAAACTGACCTCGTACATCTAGGACAGCAAATTCAAATGAATAGGTGAAGGGCTATTAACTGTGGCGCTGCTCCAGTCAGTTACTCCAAAACCTTGAGCTGAGGGAGTATTAAAGGTGTGGTTCTTAGGTCTAACCTTGTGACTGTGTTTAAGGGTGGGTCTCTCGGGATGCTGTCGCCTCGCTGGGGCCTCAGGGTAAGAAAGGGGGATGTTTAGGTGAGGATGTGAACCTAAACCTCTAAAAACACAGATTCTTTATGCTACTCTGATGCAGATCTTTTGTACAAATTTGAGAGTCACTGCAGCTGGGGTGCCGGAGAGATGCTGAAGTATCTTAATTCTATTTATTGTAGCAGATCACTAGTATTCCTGGGCGTCTTTGTATACAATGGTAAGATTCTGATTTCAAAAGGGAGAGGAGAGTAGCTTCCTATTTTGTGAAGATTGAAGTAATTCTTTGTAGGTCTGAAAAACATGGTTTGTTGCAGCTGAAGCAGCTTGAAAATCAGTGGCTAAGCAACTGATTGGAATGCCCGTGGCTTATCAGAGGTCTGTGTAAGACACCTGTGTTACTGATGGAGCCACAGTGCTGCTGGAGGCATTTAAAGACATACATTTTCTGAAAAATGGTGCTGTTATGAGTGGTTACAGTTTGCGTGCATGCAAAGAGTATGGATAAAATAATGAAACAAATTAAAATTTGTAATAGAAAAGTATGTACACTATACCTTAAAATGTGTAAGGCAGGTACTCCCCTATATAAGGAAAGCTGTTGGAAAGTTGAGCCCCAGCATCTGCTATTTGATTGTTGGCACGTGGCATTCAATTTGGCTATCTATCTAATGTACTGCCCTTTATAATTGTCACAAATTTCAGGCTCCTCAGGGAAGTGGTCACAGCACTAAGCCTGTCAGGGTTCAAGGAGTGTCTGGATGACGCTCTTAGTCATATGCTTTAGTTTTAGGTAGTCCTGCGAGGAGCAGGGAGTTGGACTCCATGGTCCTTATGGGTCCCTTCCAGCTTGAGATATTCCATGATTCTATGATTCTGTGTAACAAATTCCATGTTAATTATGCAGCTGTGCAGGGTTTAGTTTCCTTGGGACTAGAGAGAGAGACACTCTGAAGCTGTTGGTAGTGGAAAGCAGATGAGTACCTGTGTTGCGTAGTGCAGATCCTAGCCTGAACAAGCAATGTTTCATGGTGGTGGTGTGAGAATAAACCCATAAAACTGAGAAGCTCTTGTGTTATAATAGGATATAGGGGTTAGAAAAGGGGTATGTTCTAGTATGTTACAAGAACATTTGTGTGGCTTTAAAAAAAATGGTGTTCCTTGTGCTACTAAAAAGTGATTGTCTAAACTTTCCTGTGTCTTAGGAATCATGAATTCTCCACTCCCAGCAAATTGCATCAAAAAGGGAGAGAGAGACAGTAAAGAACTGTGAACTGGACAGATTTTAACTTTTTTTTTTTTTTTTTTTTTTAAAAAAAACCCAATTTTAACTTTTTTTTTTTTTTTTTTTTTTAAATAAAACCCAGTTAAAAAAGCAGGAATTAAATTATGAGTATCAATCATCTGAGGTGTGAGCCAGAACACAGCAATGACACTGTCTTCAGTTTTTGCACTACTGGTGATTTCTGACGATGTGTTAGTGGTTACGGAGGGTGCTTAAACCTTTCATAGTGGGCCCTGCAGATTTGTTGTGGCAGTGTTCATATGCTTGTGATTAAGCACAGGGGACAGTTTGTTGGATCTGAGCTCAGCAGCACTAGGGGAGTGGATGGCTCCATGAGCTGACTATATTAATAATACAGGAGCCAGAGGATAAACATGCTTTTTGTGATTACTTCCAGGTTCTGGGAAAGATGACCACTCTCACACGACAGGACCTTAACTTTGGGCAAGGTAATGAGTTGTGCTACGCTGCAAACTGGTATGCTTGCAAGGCTTCTTGTTGGCACATGAGCTTGTGGAATTGTTGTTGGAGGGTTGCTCTGTCCCTAAACTTCCTGCAGCTAAGGGGAAATTTATGCAGGGAAAAATACCTTAAAAAAAAAAAATTCCTGTGAGTATATGGGATTGCTCTGCATGCTTCCCCCTTCAGCATCCTTTATTTTTGTTTTTCAGTTGTTGCAGATGTTCTTTCAGAATTTCTGGAAGTGGCTGTTCACCTTATCTTATATGTCAGAGAAGTTTACCCTATTGGGATCTTTCAGAAGAGGAAAAAATACAATGTACCTGTCCAGGTAGGAGATTTTCCTGGAAGCTGACAGCCACGTGGACAAGCAAAATAGCAGGGATCAGTCAACACTCACCAGAACAAACTAAATCACTTCCAGAGTTTGTTTTAATGTGCAAACTCATTTTTGAAGAGAACTTAGTTCCTGTCAAAAGGGAAAACAAACAGCCCTGTAGCTGAGGATACAGCAGTACTCATGGAACAAGCAGATCATGGACAACAGTAGTAGAAGGCATCCCCAGCTATGTGCAGTAAGGTAACATGAAAGCATGCTTCCTAGGAAGTAGAGATGGTTGGAATATACTATTCCCAATATCCTATTGTGGGTATATATTCCCACTATGCTACAACTGTGTGGGTACAGTGATCTGCCTCAGCCAATTAACTCTTCCATGAAAGAATTACTGGTTTGAATTGGCAACTTAGTGGTGAAAAATTCTGTTTGAAGCATGACTCAAGTGCCTTGTAACACATTGGTGCTTCTGTTTAAATCTTCCCATTTAGCGTTGTCCTGGTTCACATCAGAACACAGCTCTGACTATTCACTGTATTTGCTACAGATGTCCTGCCACCCGGAGCTGAATCAGTACATCCAGGACACACTGCACTGTGTAAAGCCGCTGCTCGAGAAGGTAAAATCATATCAGGGGCCTCGGCAAAAGTAGGAGAACATAAATGCTGTCTTCATTGCAAAATTTATTTACAAATTTACCATACACAGTATACTAGCTGATAAAGTTACTGACAAAAATAAAAATAACATCCCTAACGTCTCCTTGCAGCTAAGGCCCTGCCTTGCTGCTGGCTATTGGCATTTAGTTGCATCTAATACGTGTATGTGAGGATATACATCTATATGTTTTCAGTTACATCATCCTACACATTGACTTAACATTCTGCTTTTGAATACATTTAAGTTTAAGCACGTATCTGGCAGAATAGTTTGAATGCTTTGCTGTAAGCCAGCAAGCACAGGTAGGTTTGAACTCTAGGTTTTGTGAAAGAAAGGTGTGACCACATGAAACATTTCAGGATGTAGGATGCTGGCAGATTTTGCATTCTCTGCTCTTTACGGACAAGCTTAATGCACATTTAGAGAATGGAAACGTGTCAGTTTTACATCGTGGTAGTACAAAGCTGCTATATTTGGTCAGTGGTCTAACAATATCTTAACTTCCCCATCATTGTCTGTTCCTGAGTGAGGCAATGAGATGGCGGTACATTTCCTCCTTTGTTCCAAAACGGTATCTAGAGAAATGTACTATTTAGTGCACTTCATCTCCCTAGGCCTTAGCGATAAGCTATCAGTTTAACATCTAGCAAGAAATGGCTTTGCAAAAGTGGGTTTTTTTTCTGATCTGTAAGAATAATTTGACAGCGCTCGAGCTTTGGATAACTGCTAGTGCTGTGAGCCACAACAAATAAGCATACGCCTACTTTATCAGAAGTATGCGAAGCACACTGGGGGCAGAAGACAGCCTGTTTTAAAGAAGGGATTTTTCTATCTTTGTTCTTGCAGAATGATGTGGAGAAAGTTGTTGTTGTAATCCTGGATAAAGAGCACCACCCTGTGGAGCGATTTGTCTTTGAGATCACCCAGCCACCTCTCCTCTCCATTAGGTAGAGTTTCCATTACTGCTTGCCCATGGTATCCAACACCTGCCTCTGCAGGTGTTCTGGAAGCAGCTCCAGGCCCCAGTACTTTGCTGCATGCCAGTAACAACTGCTATCTCCTCAACAGTTCAGAGTCTCTGCTGTCCCATGTGGAGCAGTTACTGCGTGCCTTCATTCTGAAGATCAGTGTGTGCGATGCTGTGCTTGACAACAATCCCCCAGGTAATATGTCCATACAGCCTAAAAGCATGGCATTGCTTGACTTGAGACAAGTAGTGTCCGATCCTCTGTTAGTTGTCCCCTGATCTGGAGCCTACCATTTCTCTTGCAGGTTGCACCTTCACAGTTCTGGTTCACACACGGGAGGCTGCCACACGGAACATGGAAAAGATCCAGGTGATAAAGGTGAGTGATGTCTTTGGCTACCTGATTGTGTGTGAGCAACCTGCAGAGCAAAGACTGGAAATTAAAGAGTTTTGGCATCTCTAAGGTTAAGGCTGCTAGATATTTTGAACACATATGTTAGTTTTACATGATACACTTCACAACTTTGCTTTGAATGTGTTAAAATGGTTTACGGTGGTGTGGCACATTCACCACATACCAGCCACAATTGCAGACAATGGCTGCTTCAATGTCTAAATTAGATTGTAACAATAGTTACTGCATAATGCCTGCTCAGTCACTTAAAAGTACTCTGACCTATAGAATAGGTACCTGAATTTAAGTAAGAAAAAAACAACCCCAAAAAACCAACCCTCTCATCCCACATCCAGTATGTGTGGATGACTGATTCTTTATAAATAGCAAGGAAGACCAAGATTCAAGTAACTAGTGGGTTTTGGGTGCACAAATACATTTTTATCTTGCAGGAAAGTATGTGCAGATCACTTTTTAAAGCAAGATTTTTTTAAGAATCCTTGCTTAGGTACAGGGAAACTTTCTTCCCTGAGCCAAGTTATTTTGTGTGTCCTAAGGCACAATAAGTAAAACTAGTGAAGTACAAAATTGTTTCAAAATGGAAGTCCACTCTGTACTGCTTAGTAATGGAAACTGGTAGTATAGAGGCCAACCTTTAAATTTGCAAGGCAGGACAGAAATCCCTGCTCCGAGTGTTTTGGAGTTGCAGTTAAATGCTGGTGTAACAAATATAAAATGCTAGCTCAGGACAGCTAAGAATCTACCTTTTAAAGAGGCGAGATGTCACCTTTGGAATAAGGAAAAATGGGTTAACAGTATAGTTTGATGCTGTAATTGAAGATAATTATGCTGAGTCTCAGGGCCAAGTGTGCAAGTGTTATGTTTTGCTGTTATGAAGGGTTTGAGTTACCTGTTTCTTCCCTCAGCCACTAGATCTCTCATTCACTTAATGCTGACCTAGTGCTGAGAAAGAGAGCTCACCTTATAGAGTCTGCCAGCCTCTCTGCAAATAATGCACCTTGTGTTCCTGCCCCTAGGATTTCCCGTGGATCCTCGCTGATGAACAAGATGTGCACATGCATGACCCCCGGCTTATTCCCCTGAAAACTATGACGTCTGATATCTTAAAGGTGAGCAGAACATTCTGGCCCAAGAGGTGGCTGAAACTGCATGTAGTTCTAAGCTTTGTCTACTCTGATGCCAGCTCTGCAGTTTTCTGTAGGTTAACAGTTTTAATATTGCTGAGTAGTATTACTGCTTAGTCTTGCAGATGCCTGGGCCAGTAATCAAAACAGGGCAAGACTCCTCATAATAAAATAGGAAACCTGGTTATGGGGGAAGGTACAAACTCTTCTTGTTTAGCCTGTTGCAGACTTTTTCCATTCACCTATCTGCATATCAAATGGAACTGATGCTTGTTTCTCTCCTCTAGATGCAGCTCTATGTAGAAGAGCGAGCCCACAAAGGCACCTGATTTCAAATCTTCCTTGCCTTCAAGCCTCATCTGATCTTCCAGTGGAATAAGATATCTCACAAACTGTACCTTGATAACAGTCTCTTCAGCTGGCCTTCTGGGTGAATGTAGAGCAGCTGCTGCCTCTTTATTTCAAGTGCTCTTACCACTGTATATAGAACTGACTTGGAATGTGGAGCCAGAGCCTGTTCCCATGTACACTCATGTGTGAGAGTGAGTATAGGTTTTGATACAGTGAATCCCTGGGGGCAGGATATAGCCAACTGCAGTATGCAGTCAGTGCTGTGTACAAATCCAGTTCTCACCTTAACAGGGCATCACCATTGCACAGTGGTAGTGACATACAGCAATCTGTTATATGGTCCACTAGAGCAATGGACTCATACTAAGGGTGAGTGAGGCCTTATGTAGTGTCTGTCCACTGTGACTGTCGCAAGTAGTCTTCAATAAATATTAAGTTTTACCCCAGTTGAATGAGGCTGAGTTCTGTCCAAACCAGCCTCCCCCCTTAAGTGAGGAAGTATTTTTATTTTGTATGGAGCTTTGTATTTTATGTGGAGCTTCTACCACCTTTCCACACCTTTTCTGGAACATATGTGGGACCTGTCAATTCCTGTACAACCTTGGTCTCTCCCCTTTCCATGGGAGAGCTTTCACCCTTGAGTGGCATTAGCAAGGTGGAATGTGTCTGTCCAGCAAGGACACTTGCCAAATGTCCTACTCCTACCAGAGAACAGACAAGGGAAACACAGTTAATCCTACACCTATCAAAGGAGATGGAAGAAGGCCTTAGTATTGGCTCTATGCATACAGGGGTAGAAGACGTGGTTCATAGTGTTTGAGCTGAGCTTGCTGGTCAGAAAATTTGATAAGGCAGCCAGTATAGCACAGCCCTACTTCCTCCAAGTAAAAAGTGCAAGAATACTACAGATCCAGGTTGTGCACTGCTTTAACATTTTATGTAGGGTTAGACTGTTCAGTACAAACCAAGTACTTTGGTAGTACAAAGGTAGCATGGAAAAAGCCCAGCACAATCAAAAGGCACTTATGTTGTAAGGTAGCCACCTTAAGGGATTCCTTATCTCCTGTTTCTCTAGCTGTTTATCCAAACAATGATGGGCTGTATTTGGACAGGGAAGGTATGTGCCATTTTGATCATACACACTTACAGAAATGGTAAGGAATTAAGTACCAGTGACACAGCATTTATGAAAAAGGGTTGACAGTTTCCTTATGCTATGAAAGGTCTGATGTGAAAGATACATGTTTTTATACATAATTAAACTGAAACAGGAAAATACCATAGAAAACAAGTCTCTCTGCAGCAGAGCCCTTGAGGACAGCATTGATAAACTGACACAAAACATTGTAGCCTTATCTTTTGTAAGTTCCATAAACAAGGAATAGTTTCTGTTTAAGACCTAGCATTTGGCTGTAGCACAAGGACAGACCAGCTAGAAAAAACAGATGTTATATTTAATTGTCTAGTCTTCCTCTTGTGGAAGGACACTAGTAATTGCAGTAACATCAATGGTACAGGAAGATGAAAGACGAAGACAGTCCTTCCAAAGGGCTGGGCCTGCACAAGTTCTGCTGTGAACAAGGAGAACTAGCTGCTTGTATTTGAGATCAGCTGCACAAGACAAAGCCAGGACACTCACCCAGAGAGT
This sequence comes from Fregata magnificens, assembly GCA_013389945.1. Lineage (NCBI taxonomy): Eukaryota > Metazoa > Chordata > Aves > Suliformes > Fregatidae > Fregata > Fregata magnificens. The sequence goes on from WAAD01042685.1 coordinate 262,980, forward strand.
ACAGACAAATAAGTACACCTGAGACCACCTGGTTACAGTCCTGAGGTAAAAGCAAACACGTATATTGTGCCTTCATAACAATGTCAGGGGCCCAATGGTGATGCTGCTGTTTGTCACTCGGATCCCATACCATCCTGCCCAGAACTGGGTGTCTTGGCCTCCATGCTGAAACCAGATGTAACGAACTCCAGCTGGGTAATTCTGGAAGGTGTGAGAAATCTGGAGAGAAAGGAGAAAATGCCTCTTAATTTGCTTAAATAAATCAGCACTGACCTCAAAGCTAGGAGAACTACAGTATGTGAGTCTCGGTCTCAGGAAAAGCTCATTCTAAGATATCTTTCATTGAAAGTGTACCCTACCCCTCTTTGAGGGATGAGAAAATTCTTATTCAGTAGTCTTCTGCCCTGAAATACTCTCCAAGTCAAACGTAACATTAAGCTTGATTCTTAGGTACATTTGTCATGTAAGCAACAACATAGTGGGAAATCTACAGCCAACTGAACCAGTTAAACATGTTTAGCAGTTTAAGAAGAGTAATGTCTGCAATACTTTAAATGACATCCATGCAGTAGTTTTAAAACAAAGCTTTTTGATCCAATAAAAACAAGAACCATGCTCTTGTAACTTATTTAGACAAAAACTTAAGTGAAAAACAGACACAATTAAAGAGACTGAGCTAAAATAACACAGAAGTCTGGGGGATACTCTTTAGGAAACCCTGGGCACCTACAAACTGAACCTAGCTCTTTCATGGCACTACTGCTGCTTCAGTATTGTCAGCAGCAAGGACTTAACCTTTTGTATTGAGTAGAAGAGGCTGAAGAGCAGAGAAAGTAGGTCCACTTGGGGCTTTTAGCCAGGTAAGAGACTTACAGGATTCTAGTGTCACAATACCGATGTAAAGCTCCTGCCCGCAGGGCTGCTGCTTACCTCTCTCCACATTGCATCACTCCACTGCTCTATAACCACTGGCTCAGGGCGGAACTCGTCAAGGACAATGTAGTCTTCAGAAAGCAGCCTCACTGTAAGTTCATAGCGACATCCACAGTCAAATCTAGCAGCATACCTAGAGGGAGTAATCAAGGAGCAGGGTTGTGTGTGTGTGTGTGTGTATATATATATATATATTTTTCAGTTTTCTTTAGTGTTCAGAAACAGTCTGCAAGGGGATCCCCATCTGCAGAGGAACAGGAATGTTATCCCCATAGCTATGAAGAAGTTCTAAAACTTCTAGCTATCCTGCTCTTCACAGGATTGCCACCTCCCTACAGTCCATTGAACAAACTTAGATTTAGCTTATGCTTTACTCAAGAGCTACAACTCCCAAAGGATAAAGGAACTAATTTTATAGCGTAAAAAGCTTCAGAGGCCTAGCTTATCTCTAGGCCAATGCCAGAAACTCTAGTTTTCAGTGTATACACTTACCAGTCCTTGACTACAATTTCAGGCCGTTTCTCATCCATCAGCTGATTCCAGTATCCTTCTTTATGCAGGGTAATGAGTTGAGACTTGAAGCATGGCCTGCAACAGCAATAGAAATACTCACAGCTTCACAAAATGCATCTTTTCAATGTCCACGCTTTCCCTGACAGCTTTACTCTCACCAAAAGCCCACCCAGACCTTGAAGGCCCCCACGGCTGACACAGCTAAGGCACACCTTTTTCCATAGCCAGAACTAGACAAGGAAGTGAACTGATAAGCTTCACTCCCAGAAAAAAAGGAATAGCTACCTACAAGCTGGATTAAGAGGGGTCCCTGCACTTGTATAGCATATATTGGTAACAGGAAACTACTGCTTAATAGATGTAAAAGCAGCTAATCCTCCTCTGTTACCAGCTTTTATTACAAACTGTTAGCATGACATCTACCACTCTTAGAGGTTACAGAGCTTTGACCTTGGAAGGTAAGTCCATCTGATTAGCTTGCCAAACCTTAACCTTTGCCCACCACCTTTGGTAGAAGAGAAGCAGAGATCCCATGTGGATTATCATGACTATAAAAAAAAGTTACAAGAAATTCCTGGTAGGGACAGAGAAATTTAGCACGTACTACGATTAATTCTCTCAGCAGTACACCTATCTCTTTAGGCTAACTAGTATAAAAGGTTAATTAAGCTCCTTCCTTTTCCCACACAAGGGCTAAGGTTCAGTGACCTGCCTCAAGCCACCTAGCCATAGTGCCTTTGCAGACGGACAGGAGGAAGCAGCTCTCCCAGCTCCAGATTACTGGAATCCAGTTCTTACCCATATGAAGTGACAAAGTATTTGTGTACTTTGGGGTCTGGCATGTTTGTTCCATGACATCCAGGCAGATCCTCAATCTTCCATTTATCTCCATCATTTTTATCAAGTTTCCAGTGCCGAAAGTTCTCTAAAAACACAGATATCAAAGATGAGCATTAGGACCTCATTTTGGTTTCCAGCAGTATCTCTGCTTTTGTTAAAAGAATCAGCTACAGAAGAATACCAGGAACCTACTTTGATGAGTTTTCAGAGACACTATTTCTCCTACAGCTGAAAGCAACTCCTGCCTTTATGTTGCCATTATTTTGAATGTGGCTGTCGGCAGCTAGGACAATAGGTAGCAACTTTCGGACCACATGAGAAACTCAGTAATAAAGGAGAATTACCGTAGTCATGTTAATCAAGTCTTTGACAACAAAAATTCTCCAGCTGCCCGGATGTTTAATCCCAATACCTGATAGTTTCATTACCATATTGTACTGGCTGTGCAAATTTGCCGTCACTGTCTGCAGTGCTGGGGCCTTAGTGACTCCAGAGATTTTTCTGGTTGCAGCCACAGACGTGTATGTACCAATACTTTATCTACCCATGATAGTTCTATTACAGATGTTCACTTGTGGATCTGACCCAGCAGAGATCCGTCAGTAGCTGGACAGTCCCACAACACCAGCAGGACTTGAGTAATGCAGGACACTGACTCATTCTGACTGTTGGGAAACTCCCTTAGCTCTCTACTATAAATCATCGAACAAACCTTCAGCACAGGGGTTTTTGATTAAGTTTCTCTTCAAGTTGCAGAGCATATAGAAGATCTTCCAGTCGGAGATGCTTCTGTCCAAATTCTGAATGTAAAACCCCTCGCGCTGGCACTTGCGTTTCCATAGGGTGGTCAGATCCACCACGTACCGCCACTGCGTGCAGACCAGTCTGCAGGTGCAGATCAGTTCCCGGGCTGGGAGCAGCGAAAGCAGCTCCACCAGGACATCTTCGGGGAGGTCGCAGATGGTTGTCATCACAGACCGACAGCTTCCGCGACGGATGCGATGGAAAATCCCCGGGCACCGAAGAGCACAGAGCTTCGGGAAATAAGGAGAGTTTGTAGCAGTTACTAGCAGACCCGCACCACAAACCGCCCGCCCCCGGGGTCCCGAGCGGGACGGCGCCGCGGGCCATGCCCCCGACGAGCACCAGGGCAGCCCCCCGCCCGGCCCCGG
>WAAD01042685.1:266636-354119 GCA_013389945.1 Fregata magnificens
TGGGGAACCGGAGCGCGCCCAGGCCGGGCGAGGGATGGAGGCCACCCGGGGAGGTCTGCCGGCGGCGGACCGGCTTCGAGATACGGTGGGTCGGAGTTGAGAAGGAAAGTCAGCCAGGGGCCTTCCCCCCTCGCTGAGGGCCTGGGAAATCCTTGCTGAGCACGGGGAGCGGTAATGCTCCATCACCGGGCAGAGAGCGGGTGAGCCATATGAAATTCCAGCAGGAGATGAAGCCAGCATGATCCCTCTCCTTTTCTTTTTTTGGAAATCACATTTTACCCTTCAGGACTGTGGTTGAGGGTTGGAAACGGGTGGGTGGGGGGGAAGTCCCCAATGCTACCCCCATAAAAGCCAGGGAATTTTACATGACAGTTCCCTCCTGCTGTCTGCAGTGCAGATTGGGGACACACGATAGCTCTGCATCTGGAACATCTAGATGTAGGATGCTGTTATAATAGCGACTCCCTGTTTCTTCCCTCCCTTGCCGGATTTGGCACTGCCATATTTCATCAAGTAGCATGTCAGGCTATTTCACCTGCTTTGTTCCTAGTGCTCTCCTAGGCTTAATGACTCGCTCCTCAGCAGTTTGGCTGCATCTGTGCAGTTTGCTGCAGTCTCAGCAGCTTCTCCAGCATCAGGACTCAGCTGAGATAAAAGCAGTGTCATAGTGCGTCCCACACTGATGACATGGGGCTCTGAATCTGCACACTCATCTCTCCTTATTCCTGCAGCATCTGGGCCCTAGAACTCAGGGCAGCAGAGAGCTGTTGGGAGTCAGGGTCCAGAATTAACACATGAAGTTAAAACACCCACTTCTGACATAATTGCTCAGGTTATAAGGCCATAGGAGAAGGAATATGAGAAAATATCAAGAGTTATTTTCAGTTATCCTCAGACCTATACTTTATACAGGCTCAAGACTAAGGAGATTAAGTGCCAGCCCCTTGAGGGAAAGCCTTTCAGATATAGAACGAACCTCTGCAAACGTGATTGGCAAGATGCTCACCACTGATATTTAACAGATGCCGCAGAGCAGTACCTATCAGTGATGTTCTTAAAGGCAGAACAAACACCCAGCTGCCTCCCCCTGCAGAGGAAGTCATTACTAAGAAGCTGATTTTTGCAGCAGCAGAGATTTCTGGAAGGACTAATTCCAGTCTGGGAAACTGACAAACTGTCCACAATTGCAGATGTCAGCTGCTTGCATTTTGTGGATAGATTTTACTAAGGGCTTCACTTAGAACATAAAATATTAATCTGCTCACATGCTTCAGGGTATTAACTTACTAGGGGTCGGGAGGCCTTGAGGTTAGGAAGCAGTCTATGCCCCCCAAAATCATGCTTTCAGGTAACATGCTTATTTTCCCTTTTTTCTAATGCATCGGTGTTTGACATCAATGAGGTGGGGATCCCCCTGTCTGAACGGCCACTGTGTCACTACTCCTTTCCCTCTTCTTTCTCAGAAAGCTCCATCCAGCCTGGCCCAAGGATGGAGTCCCTCCCTGAAGCAGTCCTGATCAGAATCCTGGCTTCCATACCTGCGGTGGATTTGGTGCTGGCGTGCCGCCTGGTCTGCTGCCAGTGGAAGAACCTGGTCGATGGAGCTGCGCTTTGGATCCTGAAGTGTCAGCAGGAAGGCCTCACTGGAGCAGAGTCACAGGAGGATGCAGAGAACTGGCAAAACTTCTACTTCCTGAGTAAGAAAAGGAAGAATCTCATCAAGAACCCTTGTGGTGAAGGTGAGAGACAAGCCCCAAGATTTCATAGAGATGACCAGTCACTGGGAATTGGGCATCTCCAGTCTCTGAAAAAAGATTTTAGTTGCCATCAGGTTGCAGCACTTTCTTCTTGCCCGAGTCAAATCACTTAATGCATGCAGTCAAATCATTTAATGGGCATGAAGGCCTTTGATAATCAACCTTTGCAAAGGGCTCTACTTGACATCAACTTTATATAAGCCTCTGCAGGGATGAGAATCACATTTGAGATGCAAAAATGTCCTTTGAAGAACCCCTGTCCAGTGCAGTAACGGTAGTGGCATCTGGGTTTCCGGATTGCTTCTTGCCAAACCGTGACAGGAAAGATCAATCCTTTCCCCACTCAGGAGCTAATCTGCTCTTAGCTCACCAGGCACTTCAGGCCTCCTTCCCTGAAGCAGCTCAGGCAAATCTTGTTTGTACCCTCCTTACTACAGCCCCGGTTACAGAGCTGTGCACATACCCCATTTGCCATTATTCTGATAATCTATGAACTTCGCTTGCCAGCTCTACAAGGTCCTTAGCAATAAGCAGCAGTAACCAAGCCTCATAACCCAAGCAGCAACAAATATATTTCACACATCATAGACCAAAGCAGTATCAACACAGCTTCTCCATTTTGTTTACAGATTATTTTTCTGCAAGCTTTTCCAACATCCACATTCCCTCTGGCTAAGATCAGAAAAGCCCAATGTTTAGGGCCATACCGCTTCTCGAAATACCACTTAGCAATTTAGAAAGTTTAGAAATAAAGCAATCAGCATCTCTCCCCAGGCCATTCCTATGTTATGACACTGAAAGTGCTGACACACAGTTCAGAATACCTAAATAATTTCACTGGAGTACTTCCTTAAATAAACCCACATGTACATAGCCATTTTGGTGAGGAATGTTAAAGTTTATTAATATTAAAGTTCAACCAGACTAAAGGTTTTTGCCTGACCTCTACTTAAACATCCCCATAGTCTACACACAAAATTAGTGCTGCACCTAACAGCATACCTTTCACAAGCCAGAGAAGGGTTCCAGTGGGAGACGGTCAGGTTCCCCAGGCCCACAGAAACTAAGACTCATCCGAGTCTCTTTTCTGCCATTTGCAGAAGACTTGCAGCACTGGGGAGAGGTAGAGAATGGAGGTGATGGCTGGAAAATTGAAGAGCTCCCTGGGGACTTTGGAAAAGAATTCCCTAGTGAAGAAGTCCATAAATACTTTGTTACATCTTATGAGTAAGGCTGCTTTCTTCTCTTATTCAGGGAAGGGGACATTTTTGGTTCCCCCAGTCCCAGGAGAGATTGTGATGCCAATTAACATCTTGCATTTCAGGTGGTGTCGAAAGGCTCAGGTCATTGACCTTCGGGCTGAGGGCTACTGGGAAGAGCTGATGGATACAACCCAGCCTAAAGTTGTGGTAAAAGACTGGTAAGTAGCAAGGATGCCTCAGAAGGCAGGCAGAGTCAAGAAAGAGAAGGAAGGGCAGGGAGGGCTTATACCTGCACTGGGCCTTAAAACCTCAGCTGCCAGATCCCCTAGATGTGGGACATGGCTGGGTCTTGGCTTACAGAGCCACCAGCAGCTCCCACAAGCTTCAAACTGTTGGTGCATATGGCCTCTAAAGACCAGGTTACTGTTGTGAATGAGGGGAGGTGGTGGGTTGGGGTAAGAACCATTACAGATTTCCACCTCAAACCAAGGCCCCAGTAACTTGATGATATTGGTAGAGCCTGCATTCAGCCAGATGCAGTTGCATGCTCTGGCTCTTTGCTGAGTTCGCACAAGTAAGACTAGCAGCTGGCATCTCCTTGCAGGTATGCAGGACGCAGTGATGCGGGCTGCCTCTATGAGCTCTGTGTGAGGCTGCTCTCAGAGAATGAGGATGTTCTGGCCGAGTACAAAAGTGAGACTATTGCCATCCCACAGGATAATGACGCCAACTGGACTGAGGTGAGTTACAGCTATGGACTCAGCAAGTGACACCCAACCTGCATGAATCGGGAATATTTTCAAACATAGAGAAGCAGGAGAGTTCTCCTGGAGGAGGAGGAGGTGGCTCTGTCATGTTCTGTGGAGCCATGACCCTGTGATGGAACAAAGGGATTATATTGGAAGGCTACCTTACATAAAACTTGGAAACTTGCTGAGCCACTGCTGCAGGTGTAAGATGGAGATGCCCAACTGGGAGAGGTTCAGTGGCCTCTGAACAACAATGGGATCAAAGCTCCTCCCAGTAACCCCCACTGTAAATGTCCTCATTGTTACCCAACCTGGTAGGTATGACTCAGGCAGGCGGGGTTGAAGGCTTTGTGCACTACAGAAGGGTAGGTCATGGTGGTTTGACACTTACCGACAACCATTGTGTCTCTCGTCCCAAAGATCTCCCACACCTTTTCCAACTACGGACCTGGGGTCCGCTTTGTCCGCTTCGAACACGGTGGCCAGGACACACTATTCTGGAAGGGATGGTATGGCGTACGTGTTACCAACAGCAGCGTGACAGTGGAGCCATAGCCATGCTGAACTGGGGCCTGCATGCTGGAGCTGACTACCCTCAGGGCATCCCATGGCCTTTGGATTGTTTCTGCATGGTGCTGCTTCTGGGCTGTAGAGCATACAACCCTTCTGTGTATGAATGCGTGTGCAAGATGCCAGGGGCCACCATCCATCTTTCCTCAAGGGGACTATGCAAAGGACGTGAATAGATTTGCAAATGCACATTAGGCTCAGCCTCGCCGCTTGCACTGATGTTTTCCATCAGACATGAGATCACCTAAAAATCCTGCAGACCTTACTCCTCTCCTAAGCCACTAACGCCTAGCACCCAGCCCAAGCTATACACCCTTCCTGCCTGTTTCCCAGACTTGGGCACCCCTTAACTTTAAGTAGTACTTTGGGTATATTTTCTGGAAGTTAAAGAGTAGAAAAAAAGGAAGAAAGAAAAGCATAGGCCTTGTGTCTGAGAACATACCAGGGAAGCCAGAGCCCTGTCACATATCTCCGTCACCAACTGCTTCCATGACCTGCAGTAAGAACCTTAGCTTTTCCCATTTATAAACAATAGATGTCGTTGCTTGCCTCACAGGAGCTCTAGCTTGGCTGCCAAGTGCTTAATTTTTAGTGATGATAATGCAAAGCAATAGGGATTGGATCCTTTTCTCTTACACTGTTCCCAGCATCCATTTATCAAGGAAAATTGTCAGGAGCTGAAACCTCTCTGGTGTCCAACCCCGGGGCTTTATTTGGCTCCCTCAAACAGACAGCAACTCAGAGTAATTGCTGGGAGAGAGACAACAAGGACTTAGGGAAATGGGTTAGAAGCAAACTGGGGAGGGGGTCCAGGAACAAATGAAAACGAACTCATCTACCCCTTCCTGGCCTCTACATACTTCATGCAACAAGCACCCTGGTCATCCAGTATGACTCTGCAGGCAGGAAATATTCTTCACAGAGAAAGCTGCTGTTAGCCCCACTTGATCACAGTTCTTCCTGCTACTAACGGTGTCTGCAAAAGTACACGTCTGCCTCCACTCCATACGCTTACTGACAAGACAGCACTTCGTACATACTCCCACTAGTGCCTCTTGATATCGCTCAGGGCTGTGAGCCACCATCCTGAGCAAAGACACACAAGCTTCCCTGAGCCAAGCCTGTCCCTGCTAGTCAGTCCTCTCAGAAGAGCACCCCCTTAATAGAGCTGGTGTTGCCTAGAGACATAGGCACTTACGTTTTTCTGTCCATCTGTCTGTCTTCCCTTCCTGGGCTGCCAGCGCATATGTACTTGAATGCCACTTTGCATCAAAGTGTGCCATTACAAATGCAGCATACTACCACTACCTGTAGCCGAAGGAGAGAGCTTCCGAGCTGGTCACTTTGTGCACACTCTGCTTCATCAGGCTTTCTGTACTGCTGCACCTGGATGCCTAGGGCACACCGGCCTTCCAAACCACAGCCATGCCAAGCCAGAGACTAGGCAAACTTAATAAAGTGACACAATTGTGTGTGGATCATCCCTTGTGTGCTGGGTATTTGTGTCCTGTGCTTAAGCATGCTTTTTCTGTTCAGTTACGTGGCGTGATGTCAACCAGTCCTATCCAAAAAACAGGAGTGATTGTAACTTGGATAATACCGTGAGTCTCCCAGAAAGACGTACATGTTCTGTTCTCCAACCCAGCAACCTGAACCTGTCGGAAGCAGTTGATGGGCGATGGGTTTGCAGAGCAGCAGCAGGCAGAGGTGCACTTAAAATGTAGTGGGAATTCATGCAAGGCACAGAGGAGGTCCAGGAAGGCTCCTACACAACCCAGCCCTGACAGATGCCCTCCAGGTCATCTGTAACTGTAGCTCTACTGTGAGCTCAGCCTTGGTTCTGACCCAGGAGACACCAGAACCAGTTCAGAATTTAACTCTTTCCCCTCTACTACCTCTGCACACACTGTCACACAATGCAGCTTTATTCACCACAGCCTTTAATGCAGCTGACAAAGTTGCTAGTTAATATTCAACTCACTGCCAACTCTCTGCCCCACAGAAGAAATGAGGCCTCCATCTGTCCCTAAGGAGTCTGTACAGCAAGGGGATCAATATTCCACATCGTGATGCAATTGTTAAACTGAACCTTTCCTAAGCCACCGTCTCACGGTCAGGATAAACCCCAGGATTAAGCCTTCAGATATTGTGTCCCTTGTAAATACAGGGTAGGGCCATGGTCCCCACTTTAGGCTTATCTAGGCTGAACTACTAAATGCACAGAGCCTCCCCAGCAGCTCTGTTACAATGAACGCAGCTGCCTGGGGGCTTTCCCACTCCACACTTCCCCCTCATGCCAGCAGGCCTGATGTTCACATTAGCTGTCAGGGGCATCCTGCAAAGCTGTCCTGACCTTCCCACTCACCTCCAAGAGGTACCTTCCAAGACACTCAATGCCTTGCAACTTCACTGCAGAGAATAGCTGCTCCTGCTCCACAGAGCTTCTCACAAAAGCTGCTGCTGACCTCAGGGGAGTGATTACTCCCTGTGCTCAGCCACTTCAGTGCTAGTCCCAGTGCAAGTGAGTGCCTGGGTACTTTGGGGGGGGGGAGGGGGGAAATCTTGCTCGCATTATAAATATTTTGTTCCAAATGCCTTTTGAATTTTGATCAAATACCAGCAGTCTGAACACACTGAAATCTGCACTATACACACACATCCAATTCCAAGACTATGTCAGCTCATCTGTCCGACACGAACAGAGCACATGGGGTTAATGGGTTCTCATGTGTTACAGACTTCATGGAAATTGAGATGATGCAATTTCATAGGATAACAAAGTCAGTGCAACTGTGACAAAAGGATTTAGATATATTAAAGCTCCCAGCCACTGAAGGGCTCTATCACACACGGCTTCAAATGGTGGTTCCTTCTGCTTTCTGTTGTGCCAACAGCAGCAAGCAGCTGTGTGATACTACACAGTAGCTTTGGGGAACACTGATGACCAATGCAGACATGTGTGCTGTACAGACAGAGAGAGGTCTGTCCCCAAGTACTTTGTAACAGATACTCTCATCACCCAGACTCAGAGTATTTAGAAATCCAAGCATTAAAACACAAAAATTGAGTGTTGCTGGAGCATTCACGCTGGAGAAAAAAAAAAACCAAAACAAAAACCCACACAACAGGGTCTCCTCCCAGTCCTGAACATGGCAACAAGAGCTGTAGAAAGGGCTCCTATCTCCTTTGCACGTCAAACCCACAGCGCACCACAGCCACCTCTGGGGCAGACCTCCACTGAGCTTAGTAGTGAGCTACACTCAACAAAGAATGGAAGTGTCCTCCGAAACACCCCACGTTGGAACAAAACAGCTGGTGGATGAAAACTGGAGAGAGAAAGAGTTTAAGATGTGAACTACTCACTTTTGGCCAAGACACCAGCATGAACACACCTCTTACCCTGGCAGCTTTAATACTCAGAGGCACTAAGAGAAGCCCTCCACACAGCCCTTTCCTGCTCTCAGCACCTGGCATTTGATGTCCTGGGTAGCCAACTGCATCTTGGTGGCTGCAGTTGTACGAGATCCCACTGTAATTTTCTTTTCTACAAAACCCACCACAGCCAGTCCTGGCTATAAATGCCGTTATACTTAAAAGGGTCTTTCTTTTCATAACAGCTTCTACAGCAAGTCTCTTGCAGAGGAGCAGAACAGAGCAAGATGGGGCCCTGGCAAGGAAGCACTCGCATACATCTCTTGTCAAATCTAATTGAATTTTTCTATATGAAGCATCTATTATTACCCACTTGGGGGGGCTGTGGACAGATGGAGGAGTTTGCGCCCCACCAGGCGTTCAAGACTGGGGATAGGAGGGATGGGGGAGGGGAAAAAAAAATTTCTATTCACAATTTGCTGTTGCTTGCTGCCCAGCTGTTCTAGCCAGCTGTAAAAGGGAGGATGGTTTAGGAGGTTGATTCCCCCTAAATCAAACAGGTTGTAGAGGCTGGGAACAGCACCTCCTGAAAGCCAGTAGAGCAGGGCATCAGCCACACCTGCAGCAGAGGCTTCCAGCCTAAAGCTGCAGCCAAGACAAGCATGGTTATAAATGGGATGGAAAGCCAGTGACTTATCCTTGCATTTGGGCCCACAAGCCTGTCAGCAGTAGAAAACCTCCAAAGAATTGGTAAACACTGGGCTAGTGAAGAAACATCCCCCAGGCACACGCCTCCTTTTGCAGCTCAGACACAGCCATTCCCACGCCTCCTTCATTGCTGTCCCACACTATACAGATATCTCAGGGAGCAACAAAGTCCGCAGGCAAGCAGCGTTGGCACTGAGCTAACCTGATTCCTGCTTCTCCTTCCATCCAGCTAGTTCCTCCTGATGTCCTTGGGGCAGTGACCACCCTGTTCTTCTCGGTCTCCTTACCTATTAGGAAAAAAAAAAAGGGCCTAAAGATACTTTCCTATTGGGGAGGCGCTTTGGAGTTACAGAGAGAACAGATATAGTGAGTTCAACTGGGAAGTCTCATGGAAGCTGGAAAGCATAACTACTGCCTGAGACAGCTGCACGAGAGAGTTGAGCTCCTTACATGGCAGCCTGCATGTAAAGCAAAGGTACCCAGACAAACCAGAACAGGATAGACAAGGCACATGGTCACAATTAGCACGTGAGGAAGAGATGTCACAGGAGCAGAAAAGCCAGATACAGCCAAGCAAGCACACAAGCATGCTTCTGGGCTGAGTGTCAGCCTCCTTCATTTTTCGAGGAAGAGAGTTTTGTCTCATGCAAAGAAAGATTGCAGCAGAGGTGCCCGACTGCCTATCTTCCCAGCAGCTCTGGGCTCCAGCTAGCTGGCAGCATCCAAAGGATAGTGCTCTGAACGCAGCCCTGTTTGCAAGTCCACGCAGGGGCAATGTCAAAAGCGTCCCATGACTGTCGGCCCCGATCCGGCCCCAAGGAAGGGTGCACTCGCCCCCTGCGCTGCCGGGGCCCCCGGCGCTCTCTGCAGAGCCGCAGTGACAGCAGAGGGCACTCGGGCTGCAGGCAGCGAGCCCGGAGAGCCACGCCAGCCTCGGGTATTTCTGGCTCCTGCTTTGGGAGCCCATGCCGAGAGATACGCAGAATAGTAGTTGCAAGTGCACCACTCCAAGCGTTGCATTTGTGGGCCTATGTCTGATCATTGCACCTTGTTTCTTCTGGCTGCAGCTTAGGCTCCAGTTAGTGTTTTCTCTTCTTCTTGTCCTGTTTAAATGCCTGCCATCATGGTTTGCAGAGCAGCTTTTGCTACACAGACCCTAATGCTTTATCCCCACCATCTGGGACACCCCATGCACTTTGGAAGTACAGTTGCCTCTTGGGCAACAGACACTCACAGCACGCTTGTCTTGGATGCAGGCAGCCTTTTAAACTCTAGTGCACTAATAAGAGAGCAGTGAAAGCTTTCTTGAACACAGATTAAGGCCTACCTTTCAAATTTGATTGGAAGCAGCACAACTCGCGCAACACTATCCTAGGCCATTGATTTATTAGGAGCATCACTCAAATCAGTAACATTCCTTTCCTTGCAGAGTATCTTCTTACCTTAATCCAGCCCACGAGAATCAGAAGATTCACACCCAGAGCAGTAGGGCTGTCTGCATCCCCATCTACACTGTGCCCGGGAGCATGCAGCCACTTTGCTACCTTCCTTGCATACAAAGTTCAACAGCGCTCCCCAGCAAGGCAAGAGTCCCAGCTACATTACACGTGCCCTTGGCTAACCTCCCTCGCAGGCACTTAAAGCAACTCATCTGGAGCTGCTATCTGTGCAGACCCATTAACCACAGCGCAATTGGTGTTCCCAGAAAGGCAGAGAGGCCACAATAAAGTCATAAGAGTGTTCACTGGGCCAATGGATCATGGCGGAACATATCTAACTGCAACAGGAACAGGAACTCAGCGCTAAGCAGGAGGGGAGCAAGCTTTGGCACCAAGATGCCTCCCACTGACCACGTGGCAGATGTAGGTACCCTGTTCAGAAGAACCAGGGGAAAGGCAGCGTGCTGTGAACTGCTCTGTGAGCCAGCTGCCTGGTGGGGACAGGGTAGAAGGGGAGCCTGGTTAGTGGGATGAGTTGTATGAGCACTCACAGGTAAGTGCATTGACATGCATAGGGGTAGATAAACCCACAGGTGTGTGCGCACGTCCACAGCCATGCAGAGCATTTCAGAAACCACCAGTTTGGTCTTCCTGCACTGCCAGGACTGGGACGTCCTCAGACGCTGACCACCATAGGTAACTGGCACAGCCTCTCACCTAGCGTCAAACGAGTCTGCCTCTGGCTCGTACTGCCATGGACCCCACAACATTTCCTTCTGGCTTCCCATAGCTCTTTTCCACATGTATGCCCAGGGCTGCTATTGCATAAGGAGCTGGGAGATGAGAGCTAAGAGCATCATGGCCCACTGCCCTGCCACAAGAGGCTAGTTTTCCTGAGCACAAAGCTTCTTCCCTGAGGACGGGCAGGAGATGGGGGTAGAGGAAGGATGGTATCAGAGCTCTGCTACTTGCAATCCTTCCAAAAGGTCTTGAAGTCAAGCAGTGCCATTTCCACCTCACCACACACCATGCAGCTCCTCTTGTTAATACTGACACATTAAGCATTGCAAAACGAAGCAGATAAAAATCCTGATCCAGATATGAGTAATGACTTTGCATTTTTTTATAAATTAAACCTAATCTTGTGTTGACTGTGCTATACAAGGAGAAATAATGAAACAGATTAAGACGAGATCTTGTTCGCTCTTGCTGAACAAAAGCCAATTAATTGCCAGCAGGATTATTGTGAAGTCTTTCTCGTCTTAGACAAATACAATCAGATAGAGTCTAGGTGCTAGTGGAGGAGCCCTGCTTATTGGGGCGATAAGTCTGCCTGGACAGATGAATACAGTGCAAAGACTCAGTTAACCACATGGAGACTTCTGCCTTGCTATTTTCCCCACAGTCTCTCTTGCCAATTTGCACACAAGAGAGAGATCCTTTAAAACCAATACACACACACACACACCCTGCCCCGCAACCACACAGCCAAGGCTTGCCTACTCTAAGTTCCCTTCTCCTGTCTGTGGCAGACCCCTTCCCACCTGTACATCATTCCTGACAGATTCATCTAGGTTTTTTTCAACGCTTTCTGGCTGTGAAGGCTTTACCCCCTGCAAATCCTTTCGTACAGTCCTTCACCATGCTGAGATGTTTCTTTGTTACCCAAGCTAAATCTCTGCTGTAGCCTCTCTGCCACTTGCCTGGTCCACAGCAGAGCCACCTTCTATCTATCTGTCTGCCATGATGACAAGCAAAGAGATCATTCCTGCCTGTTCTCATTTGTCCTATTCCTGATATAAAAATAGAAATTTGGGAAAAAGCAGGGATTGTAGGAAAAGGATCCAATGTCATTGCTCTCCCAGGAAAATGAGAGAAGTCTTGGCACAAGGACCGACTATGGGATTTCATGAAAGACTTCAGCAGTGCAAGGCATGTCACTTGGGAGAAATTCATGCACTGCTGGGCACATTCACCACCATATGGGAGCCCTAAGCCACTGCTAGCCTGTGGGACACAAGGGAAGACGCAACAGATGTTATGGCACTGAAGGGTGGTTGTACATCACAGAAACAGTTGGCATGGAGAAGCAAATCCTAGTTCTAGTTGGGAAGCTTCAGGGTAGGAACAGAAACCAACACCAGCATGCCTGGAAAAAGGGGAGCAGCTGTGTTGAACTCACTGTCCCACTCCAACAGCAGAGTGAAGATAAAAGCGACCCTAACCTGCCAGTTCATGACAATCCCCACTTTTCTGATAGTACTGAGAGCTCCCCACATCCCACCAGGGAAGGAATCTGTAGTAACAGCTAGAAATAAAAGGCATTGAGTGAATTTGTGGACAATTTACTTGGAGAAAATACTTCTTACTTTCACACCAGATTAAAAAAAAAGTAAAATTAAACCCTGTCAAAGCCTGCAGCACTGGCATTGAAAGACAAAAATGACTTAACAGAAAAAAAAAATGGGCAGGAAAAGCTATTTTCTTTGCCTGCATTGCCAGGGGAATTAAATCTTGGTTTTTTTCCCCGTCACCATCAAGTGGAATAATCCAATATATTAAAGCTAATGTGCTTCTTGTATTTATTGCTGTGTATTTGACCTAACAGAGTTTTATTCCTACATTAAGAATAAAACCATTCCGGAAGGCAAGCTGCAAAGCTCTAGATCAATTACTACCTTCTCCAACAGCTGAGAAGTGAGTTATTTCTTGTAAAAGGAAAAAAGTAGAAAATAATAATAAAAATAAAAACCCTCCTTTCCCCTTGTGCAATGAGTTCTGCACTGCAGATCTGGTGGAGTTAGGTAATATTGAGTTTGGTTTCTAAGCAACATTTAAAAACATCAGGCAGCAGCCCCAGTCGCCCTTTTCAGATGCTTGTCCCCCCCATCCTGCACAGCGCAAACTCGCAGTCACCCACCATCAGTGGAAACCAGGGCTCGGGAGAGAAGAGAGCATAGGTCCAGCCCGCGCTTCCCACTGCGCCCTTGGGGACCGCGTCAGGTTCAAGTGCACCCAGCAGCGGCAGGATGCATAACCACCCATACAAGGCAGCTCTTGTTGGTAAGCAAACAAAACCACGGGCACAAAGCCAAGAAACACAGCACTCAAGTGTAAGAGTGCTAGGTAGAAGTGGACAGAGGCAGGGGGAGAACTCACTGATCCAAAACCACTGCAACAAATATGAAAACACTCCTTCTCGTATCCAGGCTTGGGGCAAGCCTGCAGTTATGCCACGCACAGGATGCCACCCTGCCTGGGAGGGGTTCGGACCAGCAGAAGCCAACCCTTCTTTCTTACCTGCAAGGCTCTGACACTTCACTTGGAGTGATTAACTGGCACACCTGGTTCTGGGGATCCCCAGAGGCAACACAACCGCTCATAGATGACAACACCGGGGACTGTTCACTGGAATATCTGAGCTGAGATGCCTCAAATCAGCCTTTCACAGAAAGCAAGGAACACTAATACTTGCTGATGCCACTATGCTACTGTTTCTCACGACGTGGGCTACACTCAGGTCAGGCAGGGTGCTGAAAAGGTATCATGGTACATTTGAAGAAGCAGAGGACTTCTTTTCTAGAAATTTCACTGGTAGCAGTGATTATGAGGAAAACCAGATAAAACAAAGAAAATTATACTGATTTGTTGCCATTGGGTGTTTCAGCTCAAAGAAATGAGAAGCCGCTGTACTTATGGTTTGACACACTCCTTAGAGAAAAGGAGATGCTGCTGACTGACAATTCCGTTCTTAGCAGAGAGTTTGGGATTCAGCACGGATGGAAAGGAGGTGGGGAAAGGGGCTTTGATAAAGGCAGGCAAGCCTAAAAGGTAAGATCATCTTTTTTTTAAAAAAAAAAAAAAAAAAGAAAAAAGAAAAGAGAGAAAGGAAAGCATGGGATGCATTAATTCCTGATCTGTATCTAGACAGTGCTTGCTCCAGGAATGAGGGCCATGATACACCTATGTGATTCTGAACTATGAGCTGATTTTATTACCTTCCATGAGCTATTATCCCTATTTTAGCACAGGGATGGCAGAGGCATAAGCCTGCCTTAGCTAGGAGTCACACAGAAAGTCTGCGAGTACAGCCAAGAATTCCAAGCCCACAGCCCTGTTTTCTGAACCACATTGCCTCCCCAGCCAAGCCTCATTCACTGCTCTGTACAGCCTCCAACACAGCACATGGCCATGCAGAATAAAAGTTTGGACACAATCAGCATACATTAAGAAAAAGCATTTGAATTGTTATGATTTCAGTAAGACAAAGCCATTCCTCAAAGTTTTTTATTCTCCCTTATGCTATCATGATATGAACAGGGTTTAAGGCAATTTGAATGGAAATAACTATTAATTCCTATACACGCTTAAGTTCCAGTCACATTTAACCGCAACCTTCAGCTCAAGTGCAACCACTAAATCCAAACAAACTAGTCTTTTTAATAGCTTCTTAGAAGTTTTTTTTGCTGCTGCCTTTTTTTTTTTTTTTAAAGCCTCAAATAACTGTTTTGTACATGCAGCCCTAACTCTGACTTACCTGGGAATTTTTAAGTTATTGATCAGGACAAGAGCTCTCCCTTCATGCATACGCCATCTAATCCTTTCATTTACTGTGCTTTTTGCCTGCATGCAAAATGAACAGCATTTCACCTCATTTCCAAGACCTGTCAGTGTCAGGGTCTACCTCCCTCAATAACAACACCCAGCTGGTATCAGATAGGAACCCACACAAGCTCTTCCTCCCTGAGCACATCACTGCTGCACATCTGTGTGGCAAAAGAGTAGCTGAAAGGGTTGTTATGTCCAGCAGGTAGAGAAACAGCCAGGAAAGACCTCGGGGTGTCTGGAGACATGTCTACCACGAGGCAAAAAAAGGGACCACGCTGCCTCTTGTCAGAGTGGCACAGTGCCAGAGAGTGACATCTATCTTGCAAGACACTGGAAGCCTGTCCTGCCGAGCCCCTGGATGTCAGTGCCAAGCAGTGAGCACCCCTGAGCCAAGAACTGCCAGGCTGCAGCAACGCACTCTGAATCTCCTCCCTTACGGGTTACACTCATTAGCAATGCTACAACCTTCCCCTACACATACACAAGGAGCAGCTGCCTGCAGAGACCTTTGAACTGCCCGAATAATTTAATCATGCCCATTTCCCTATCTCCCCACACTGCAGCCTGGCCAGACAGCTAACCTGCATCTCCAGAGAGCATTAGAGCTCACTGAGAGGCAGAGGTGCTGCTGTTTTCCTAAGGACTTATATACTATGACGCAGAAACCGCAGCCAGGCTTTTCCAGGCTGCTTTCAAATCCTTCCTTTGCATTTGCTCCTTCGTAAGTCTAATGATCTTGGATAGGAGGAGGTGGGAATAGCCAAGGTGGGAGCAATTCCTGTCTAGATGAACCCCTACCTTCCTTTGGACTGTGACTAACTACGTTTCATGCCTCAACTCACTTTGCTCCTCTGGTCTTTCAAAAGTCTTCAGGAGGCTTTCCTGAGAACTAGAGTTCTGCTGAGTTGTGCACCTTAGGAAGAGGCAGGCAGACCTTGCACAGCAAGCACAAACGAAAACAGAGCACGATACAGGGGATGTAACATACAACAGTCCGAGCATGCCAGTAGAGACCCATGTGAAGAGCCACAGTGTCTTCTCTCTGTCCACAGCGTCCCAGAGAGGGGGCTTTGCTCCAGCCGACTGCCCTGCTTGCAAGAGCAATGCTACAGGGCCTGTTTCACAGCCACATCTGTACTAATGCCTGCTGTGCAATTCACACCCTCTGAGCCATTCTTCCCCTGACACTAGTGGTTACTCCTGCTCCCCTCTCTGGGTCTTATCTTCAGCTCTGCTCATCAGCCTCCCCAGCCTAGCAGGCTCCCACAGAAAGCTTGTCTTCATCAATATGCACAGCAGCAATTCCCTGGCTCAGCCACACAGGTAATCAAGAGTCTGAAGCTGGCCTCAGAGACCACATAGCCCAATTAACTACTTGACACTACCACAGTCCCACCTGGAAACAGACCTGGAGAAACTACCCTATGTGTATCTGCAAATCACTAGATAAGGATGAATAGCACCTTTAGAAAACAGCAAATGCCCCATAAAAAACAATAGGCAGAGCTTGCAAACTTGCAACACCTGTGTTTGTACAAAGTGCTAGGGCTGGAGGAAAAAAAAAAAAAAAAGAGAAAAAAGAGCAAAACTCCAGTGAGAAACAAACTCAGTGTGCCTCCTGGGACATGCAGGAATGTGTGTGAATGCCATCATGTGTGTGACTGTAGGTAGGAGACGTGTCACTGTCTCATACAGGCACCCAACCCCAGAACAGACAGGACATACTGGTATAGACCAGCCTCTCTGATTATCAGAGACCCCATAATGCAGAGGTGGTAGGAACGTGACCCAGATTTTGTCTGATGAACAAGGAGTGACACTGCTAGAGGGCATAGGTCCCACAAACCACAGTCTTGACCAAAAAAATCCAAGGGTATTACCCCAATATCCTTAGTGCTTTGGGGATTAGTAACCTCAAGAGAGACCTAGTCGCAGGCCAAACTGCTGGACTCCTTCCCAGCATGGTCACCAGGGCTTTTGCGCATCCCACTGCAGTCTTTTCATCCCATGCTCACAGCCAGGAAAGGAACCAGGTGATAGACATCAAGGACAGCTTCAGTATGAGACTAGACACCATCAGTCAATCACATCATGAGTCAATTGACATAGAGTCCACTGAGGCATTCATTTGCCAGTTGGAAATCTTTTAACCACAGCTTTGAAGACTGTTTAATGACAGGGATGTTTCTTTACACTGTCTTTCTTAGGAATTAATTCTAGCAGCTTCATTATAAAGAATAAACAACAAAGGCACATGGCAAAGGACTCCTTGAAAGTCCAGGGAGACTAACTTCTCCNGTAATGCTTTTGAAGAGAACAGTAAATAATGAACAGGAAATCCTTTCCCCAGCACTAAGTCAGTGGAGTCCCATGAATAATTCACAGCTGCTAAGAGGAAAAATGAATAGAAATGCTTTCCTGCCTCCTGGGCTCTCCCTCCACGACCAGCACAGCTGAGCTTGGAGGTTTCTCTCCTAGAAGTGAAGAAAGACTCCAGAGCATTCCTGAACACCTGTGTGCTGCTGGGTCCAATATGTTGCTCTGCATGGTCTCCCTCCATAGCCGTTGAACATGTCACTTCATTTTCAAGGTCTCAGATGCCCACTTACAGACGAGACAGCGCTACAGCCTGATCCTATCCAGACCAAGCGCTGGGGGAAATAAATCTACCCAAAGGGATGGTCATGGAGTACGGTGAGGGGACAAGGGCAGATGGCTGGCTGCTCACATCTTTCTCCCACCACATGCCAGGCATCTCCTCTCTCCAGCTCAGCCAGCCAGGTCCTATTAGTAAGAGCTCCCACTCTGTCAGATAGGTCTGAAAGCTCCATTTAGCTGAGCTACATCACTCTGTGGTTTATTCTTAACAAATAACAACACACTATCCTCTATAGCCCCTTTCATACCCGCAGCTCAGAACGCTTTAAGCTTCCCAGCAAGCATAAATGAGGTAATTAAATGACAATGCTCCTTTGAGGCAAGAGAAGGGTATTAAGAGATCCCCTCAGACCCCACTGAAATGCATCCACCTCTAGATGGTATTAGGAGCTGGGAGAATAACACAAAACAGTTATGCAGACACATTTTGCTTCCTAGGCCCCCGCTAAGATTTGACCCAGTCAGGATTTTCTCAAATTATACTATTTGAAATTAAGTTTCCACCATAAATACTATTTTTGTAATGCGATTTTTTTTTAAAAAACATTTTTTATAATGTGATTGCAGGAATTAGAACTCCTAGCTATTCTGAGCTTTTCCAAGTCCTGGGGATTAGATTCACCAAAGTCCATAGATGTTAGCTGACAATGGAGCTGGTATTCTCTCTTGGCAACTCTTAGGACAGCCTGGCTTCGTATTCATTTCATCGCATGTCCCTATAGGTTAACTCATCCCCCCTAAGTTAAAAATCAAAGCAGTGCTCTGGACATAGAACAATTTACCACTATCAGAAGTTGTTCAAATGCTTTTTCTACAGCAAGCTAGTTGCACAGGAACATGACACACAGGGGCTAACTTTACAGTTTCTTCTGTTCCTCCTGGCACCCTTGTCCACTCACACGGTCTCTTAGCATGCACCTGCACATGCCAGCAGACTATCAGCGACTGATAGCCTCAGGCAGGCAGTGCCCCACCTTCCCTTACCACCGCTCTCCACTTTCTCCTGGAATGACTGCAGGCAAATCCGGCTCACCCTTCACCACAGACCAGAGCACCGAGACCCAGGACAGCCAGCAGGCAATAGGGATCTTCTGGAGTCCAGCTGTTCGGGTCAGCCCAGCCCCTGTGCCAGGGAAAGCATCAGCCTTTCAACACAAATGATCGACTGTGCAAAGCAGCTTCCACAGGGAAGGGGGAAATGAATTCCTCCCTGATCCCCCTCCTGAGCTCAGCTTATCCCTGAAGCATGAGATTCAATTACCCTTATCATTATTGTAGCTTGCCTCGCTAGAAATTATATTAAGCAGTGATGATATTATCCAGCCCTGTTTTACACTGGAGAGAAACGCAGGAGGCTCCTCATGACAGCTGTGAGGAAGCAGGCGCTCTCCTCGGCAGAAGGGGAAAGGCTCTTCTCCAAGTGCCACAGCAGCCCCCCCAAAGGAAAGCCCAGGACCATGACCTTAATTTATGCAACACACCTCTGTCACAGGAGTCACCAGCTGGGGACCATAAGTTGAGCGCGTTGTCCTGAACCACACGCTCACATGAGCTGTGACTTCCAGGTCTTTGTAGCAACACAGTACGCAGAGCCGGCTATCGACATCGCAATTCCCAATCCCATCCCCTTTTTGAGCTCTGGCCCAAGCAGGACTTTCCTAAATTGTACTACTTGAAATTAGTTTCCTTCATCAGTACCACAAGTGATCCTTGACCTGTAATTGTGCTGGGCAGAACGCCAGCTGTTTCACCTGGGTATGGAGGTAACAGCAGACACTTCTGACCTAGCGGATCATGAACTCTGCCATGGAGGACTGGAAATACACATGCCTCAACGAGTCAGGCAGGATTTCATTCCTGGAGATCAGGAAGTGATCTGGAAGCAGGCAGCCCTATAGCTTCATCCTCCGAAAGCACCAGGTACCCAGACTGGCTGTCCACCATGGCTGCCATACCGGGAGAGGAGAAAAGCAGGACCTGAGCATGCAGGGCCACAGGGACCTGGAGACTCATGCACTGCTGCAGAGAGACAGGCGAGGGAGAACACAGCCTACCTTCCAGGGCTGCTTCCCAGGCATTATCTGTACTAAGTAAAGAGCAGCTGTGTCCACCTCACAAGCAAGGCAGCAGACTAGCTGCAGGACACAGAAGTTGGGGTCACCTCAGCTTCACTCCTGCCTCAATTATAGAGCAAGTTCCACCTGGGTATCATTCTGCCCACAGGCCACCGAGATTCAGAATGCCAGGCAACACAGACTTTCAGGAGCAGCACTTAGTCCAGCTGAACAACACAACTAGCATGCTGCTTCCTTCCCTCCACTGCTCCCTGCCTCCTCTTGGGAGAGACCTGGAGGCAGGGCACTTCTCAGCACAGGGAGCCCCAAGCAACAGCAGCTCTCAGGGACCATGAGGACTTGCAAACCAAGCTCAGTGTGTCAGCAACCAGCACACCCAGTAACTAATGAGGAAAGCAAGCCAGAGCCATCAGGGAGACAATTACATTTGAACCAAACCAATAATTCCCACCATGCCCCTTATGGTCTTCTCTTGTTAGGTTCAGGTTTAAGCAGAGCTGGAAACAGCCTCAGCCTTGCTTGGAAGAAACAAGCAAACTATGCCAGTGCAAGGGAAAGCTCACATGTGTAAGTGGATTGGGCTACCCTGGTAAAATGGGAGCATACATGTGTGAAAAGGTAGAAAGGACAGCTGTGGGTCTACAGGTGAATGCAGCTGTGCATTGACAGGTCCATAGGCTGCTGTGCGGTGGGACAGCGCATCATACATGGGCAGCAGCAGGACAGCAATGAAACACAGCTGGAATAACACCGCAGGAGTGCAGCACAGATGCACATGGGGAGAACAGAGCTTCTGCCAGAGAAAGTGTCAGTGCACAGGCACAGCTATGCACTCCACAGCTGGAATACAACCAAGCACAAGGCTGGCAACACCATGCTGTATACACCAAGATGTATGCAACTGATTATGTCAGCCAGGCATGTTTTCTAAGATTATGCGCAAGGTATTACCATCAGAAAGACTGTATGGAGCAGAGGAGTGAAAGCAGGCAGGCATGCACACAGGCATCTGATCGGCCACAGAATAGATGGGGTGCTCAAGTCCAGGAGTCACTGCATTTGGAAGCATGGTATTGTGACTGTGTATACGTGCATGTAGGCCCACAAAATGGCACTTAAGAGCAGCATGTCAGGCACCCTGTGCACAAATCTGTGCTGGGGGAGTTGAACATCTCATCTCCTCAGTCTCTGGCTTCCCTTTGCACACTCAGCATCCCCTGAAGGGGCTTCCCCTTCTCCAGCCAGCTCCAATCCCTCCTCAGCTCCTTCTCCCTTTGGAGCAACTTCTAAATTCATCACTGTTTTAAAGAAAGCACTTAAAGAACAGAGCAGAACTGATAGCTAAATTAAACCTGCTGAGAGTGCCTGTTTAATTGAAAATGCCATCTGTAATTTAAATGTCAGAGCTGGGATAGTTATTACAACCCTCCTTGATTACTGCGCCTCATTTCACAGTTTCAAAACAGACAAGAAAAAGCTGCAAATAGGCCATGTAACACAGCACCACCAAGCAATTAATAAGCCTCCCCGCCACACACCAGTGGGGGCCAGGCTAGCTCAGTCCTGCCCCACAGCCATTGCTCCTTCTTTCCTCGTCCCCCGTGGCAGGGCTGGCTCTGGTCTCTGCTCAGCACCAAGGTGCCGGAAGGGCAGCAGATCCTCTTTTCTCTTGGAGGCTGCACAGCAGAGCCAGGCAGAGCAGCCGGGGAATGCGTTCATCTCTTCCAGGCCCAGCAGGCAGGAAGCCCTCCGAATGCTGGGCAGAGCAGGGTCCCCTCCCAAGGTGCAGCTGCAGACTGGAGAGCTCTGTCCCTGCACTAGCTCTGTCCAGCTGGCAGGCTTGTGTTGCTTGCTGCCTGCTCCCCGCTCCTGCCCTCAGCAAACCCACCGGCACCCATGGGGTGCTGCCCCGTTGTCACCGGCCATCCAGCCATGGCTCTCCTGCTTCTGTGCACAGTACCCTCTGATCTGTACCCGGCTCTTACCAAGGCAAGGGGGAGAGGAGGTGGCTGGTGGAGCAGGAGGAAAAGGGACACGCTCATGCCTGTATCAAAGTCAGAGAAAAGAGTGCCTTATCCTGATGCCAGCTAGGGTATTACCAGCTCTGATGCAGAGGAGGGAAGAAAACAAATCAGCAGCTGCTGAAGTAGCAGCACCAAAGGCAGGTTTGCATTAAACAAGCACCATCCATCATTCTAAGACCACAGTTAAACCACAGGGCCTCAGTAAATTATAGCAGGAGCCAGAGGAGCATGCAGGCCACCAGAAGCACATGCTGCAAGTCATCTCCTGCCTGCGCCCCCTCTCCTGGGGCAGAAGAGCAGCCGGCCTCCGCCACTGCTCGCTGCCAGGGAAGAGACTTGTAGCAGCAGAGCTGACTTCATGCCCAGACGAACCTGTCACCAACCTTGAGTGCAACAGCACACCCGCCTCCTTGGCCACTGGTCAGGCTAGGGGTGCCCCAGTGTCAGCAGGGCATCTGCATGACATGTAGACCCCCCTCTTCGGTATGGGTACTGAGTGCAGTGGAGAGCCTTGTTAAATTAATCAGTACTGTGGTGGAGGCACTGGGAGCACAACTAATTAGTCATTAATGGTCATTGTGAGAGTTGGAGGAGACTTTAATGAGTACCTGGCCACAGCACTGTTGCCAGCTGCCTCTTTCCATCTCCCCTACTTGCTCACTTTATCATTAGGGTTAGCCTGGGGTGGTGGTGGGTGAAATCCATCACTCCTCTAACATCAGGAGCAGAAAGAGAACAGGGAGCAGGCAAACCAGTGCCGAGAGCTGTGCCCCAGCTCTGGATTGCCTGACATAACCTGCCATGTCCAGCTGCAGCAGCACAGATCAACAGTGCAGAAAAGCAGTTGATGAGGTTTTGCATACAACTCCCCCCACCCCAAACCTTGACCTTCCTAGTTGTTTTTAATTTTATTCCTTAGCTTCACAATGTAAAGAACATAAAAAGAAATAATTGGCAAATTAGAAAATGCATCAAGAGATGAGCTAGGACAAAGGGTAATTAATATTGCCCCTCAGCTAACTCTGTGAAGTCCACTGTAATTAGATGGTAAAGCACTCTGCTTTACGTAAAGAAAAAAAGCGAGTGCAAACAGATTCATATTACAGAAAGCTCAGCCCACATTAAAAAAGGCAGTAATTAAAACCATAATAAGCTGTAACAACTAATGAAACAACATCTTCAGGCTGTAACATTAGAAATGGTAATTTTTAAAGACAAACTTAACAGGACACTATAAAAGGAGAAAAAGATCACTGGGGAGGGATCTGCTGGCTGTCAGTGCCAGGAGCTGATCTCGTCCATCAACAACCTGCCAGTCACCAGTGGCAGTCAAACCTCTCAGCAGTCTGCCAGGGAACACAAGGTGGGCAAGGCAGTAGGATCCTCCAGGAGCCTGGCACACCAGTCTCACCAAAACAGACACAGAGCCCTCGGAAAGGCCGTACCTGAACAGCCTGAATATCTCCATGCTGGCTGAGCCCCAACTTTAGCATCCCAAACATGGTCCCACAAGTGCCTACACACAAGCAATCAGGGTTTAGAAAGGCACTCAAAAGTAACTTCTCTGTATCAGAGCTCAGTGGGGGAGTCAGAGAGCCTTGTAAGAGAACTATAGCACCATCAACCTGGCTTAAAACAGAACACCTACAGACAGGTATATGTTTAGGAGAAAAAGGGCCATCAGGAAGAAGGGAGGTACCTCCCCCACATGCCATCTCTATTCTGCCCAGCAGTCCCAAGTCAGATACTTGACTTTTTTTTATTTTTAAACTTGGGGACTGTGGCTGGTGGCAACTGGCAACGTGCAGCATGTGCTCAGTTGCTCGTGGATTTAATGAGAGTAGCGTTCACAGAAGCTCAGTCTGGACTAGAAGCATGCAGTTTTTCCAAGGTACACGCAACCTTTCAGCTCTAGTATCTCTAGGTTTGTTGCACGTCACATCAAAGCAGAGAGGTAACTCAGCATCACAGACAAAGGCTACCACATACACAGGATTCACCTGCAAATACTTGGGCTGAGGATACAACTTTCCTCCTGCTAGTTTGACAAGGAGCAACTGCTGTCTTCTGTGGCACACAGCAATTAATGAATCTGCAGGAAAATGGGCATGGGCAAAAAATGTTTTGCCCCTTTTCTATGCATTTCTTGACTCATCACTTTACAAAATACGCTCCCTTTGTTCTGGGTAAAAGAGTCCCTTCCCTTTGAGTAGGCACACTCTGGAGAGTTGTAGCCATAAAATCCCAGATTTCTTTCCACATCAGCTATTCTATGCAACATTAAATTAGGATAGTTGTTAACACTCCAGAATAATTGTTGTGTCCTAAGAAGTTAAGTAGTGGCATGCAATGAAAGTAGAATAGATTCTATTAATTAGGGTCCGGATAGGAGTCTGCAAATTTTCCTAACTTGGCTTAGAAATGAGAAAGGCTCACTTCCAGCTGTAATACCAAATATCCCCCTCACCTGGCACCCAGTAACCTGGAGGAAGTGTATTCTTCTGCCTAGCAGCAGGAGGATTTGAGAAGCAAGTTTGACTTTGAGTGTGATTGAGTGGCCTGGCATCAGTCCAATGAAGCACTTACAGCCCTGATTAACTGTAATCACAAGTACGTCCCAGAGACATACCCTAGTGTTATTTTAAGATTCACTACTAACATTTGTTAGTAGAAAAATGCTAAACTAAATACCCAAAACAGTAATAAATGCCAGGTTCTGCAGTCAGAGGAATTGCAGTAGAAGGAAGGAAGCCAGAACTGCTTGTTCAAGGCTACCCATGAGTCTGCACCAGAGCCAATGATGGGCACACAAATCAGCTTCCTCCTGAGAGCCTACCGGACCCAATGCCTCCCCTGGAAGAGGCAACTCATTCATTGTCATCATCTCTCATGGCAGAGCTCAGAAGTACTGACACAGAGGAAGAAAGAAAGGTCTGACTGACCAGGGGAAGAGTCACAACCCCAACCCTCACTGCAAGCCCCCCCTACAGCAATTGCCTACAGCCTCTCCTCCAGAGTCTGAGCCCTCTCAAGTACCAACTTCCCCAAATGCAGAAACACAGCAGAACCACTGGGCCAGTGGCACACATCAGGCACCAGGCATTTGGGGACTACAGGGAGGTCTACAGTGCTGACAAGAGTGCACTTACCAGAGCCCAATAAGACTCAGTAATTCCACAGCCAATCTTCCCTGTCTAGCTCAAGGACCTGGATTTCTACCAGAGAAACCGAGGCACAGAAAAGCAGCAGTTTCCCCACAGTCATGTAGTACATGACTTGCAGAGCTCAGTAAAAAGGACTCGATTCAGAACTCCTCCTTCAGCCCACAGCTGCCAACACACACACAAGATGACATTCCTCCTCCTATCCTGCCACCATCAGATTGCCATCTGGAGAGATACCTCTGCAGATCAGCAGGCTGCTGTGAACACACCTTGCTTCACCTGCAACACATCGAGCACTACCTCAGACACTGAAAATTCTGGCTTGCTTCCCCCACAGCTTGGCTTCAGGGTTGTGTGTCCCCCCTCCCAGTCAGAGCACTGGGATAACTTCAACCAGCCCAGCATCTTCAGAAAGTCTTTACTCCATGTTTCATAGCAAAAGTAGAAATGCAAAACTGGTTAAGTCTTACCAGAGCAGAAAAGAGACTAGATAGCAAGAAATTTCAGATTTAGGCACCTCAAAATAACAGAGTTTTTTGGTTTTGTATTTGGAAGATGCGCTCTTTAGTGTCTGATCT
The DNA here is from genome assembly GCA_013389945.1 of Fregata magnificens. Lineage (NCBI taxonomy): Eukaryota > Metazoa > Chordata > Aves > Suliformes > Fregatidae > Fregata > Fregata magnificens. Next base: position 291,541 of record WAAD01042685.1, read on the forward strand.
CAGCAGCACAGGTGAGTTATTCCTTAAGTTCTTTTAACTTACTACTCTTAACACGAACCAAGCTGCAGAGATAAGAGAAAGACCTTGCTTGCCTGAAGAGCACCAGTATGCTTTTGATAAAGAAGAAACATCCATTAAGTGATCTGTGCACTGTATATAGTTGAATTGTTGTAAATAAGCAAAGGGTTAAAACTCAGCAGCTTGTGCCCATACCCACATTCTTGGGAAGAACAAGCTGCCTAGGCCCCAATTGAGGCATGCTGATACCTTGGACAAAAGCCAAAAGATAGAAAGTTCCACTGTGCCTTTTCTGATGGACGTAATTGTTACCTCAAATGTGTGTGTGTATATATATATTCTTCTTGGATGAAATAAAATAGTGCAGGAGTTGTTAGTAGTTATTAGTAATTAAGAAAAGATCACAGTTAGAAGTAGAAACTAACACCGGAGAATTTTAACAAGGCAGTGAATAATGCTTAGACCAGATAAGAAAGTCTTAGCGATGAATGCCTCATTTATAAGAGCCTCCTAAAAGAACACAATTCAGTAAAACTTCAAGGACTAACAGTAGAAACATCCTGCTACAGAGGAGGCTGTGAAGATATGGGAAGGACATAAAGCAGTCAGCAGTGATAAAAGGGAATTTCTTGGCCCAGAAGACGCTGAAGCACAGAAACTGGGGGAAAGGTAATTCTGGCAGGGGGAGATCGCGACCACCGACTCAAGGACCACCCACTCAAGAAACCCTCCGACTCAAAAGAACAAGGAAGTAAAAGTCTCAAAAATCACAGTGGGCATGCGGAGTCATTTACATGGTAGGCGAAGAGTTTTTAACCAATCCTTTAACAGAAGGATAATGAATATGTATTGGCTATGTATCCGTACATGTATAAAAGATTGTTTTAGACTGATTGAACGAACACGATCTTGGGAGGAGCTATCCCCCGTGTTCCCGGCACCGTGAATAAAGAATGCCTGCCTTTTAACACTACATTGGTGTTACGAGGTTTATTCCCGATTTCAGTGACAAAAATCACTTTTATTATCACTTTTGAGAGAAGCCAAGCTACTCAAGGAACATCCCTCTAATAATCCTAAAAAATACCCTAAGGATTTTTCCATTCTGCACCTGAGCATGTATTTACATGATGGATTCATTACACCTCATTGAGTGAAGGATAGCACATTTTTAAGAACACTTATAAATATGTATTCACCTGATAGACTGGAGGAACTAATCTAGGTTTGAAAAGGTCCGTAATTATGAATTTACAAGCTCTTCCCTAATTGTCCCTAAGGAATGGGGTTGGGAATGGAAGAAAAGCAGATGAGCATCTGGAGCTACAGGGGGATTGTACACAACATTAGAGATGCTTCTGCTTCTGAGCACAGCAGCTCAGTAGAAACACCAGGTTTTCAGAGAGTGTGGGAAGAGCAGCACTAATACAGGAATCAGGCCAATACTTCGAGCATTGAGGTAGTCCACATGCATACAATGGATACAAATAAAACAACCCAAGTTTCCAAGACTGTTCCCTCCCTCTCTCCCCCCAGCATCTCTAAGCAATGCCACCTGCTCTTAGAAAGGACGCTAACAAAACCACAGCCCAGCCCTCCTGCTAAGCAAGCCACATAGTTAGCAGAGCATTTCTATACTTCTAGGTCTTCTCCCCCCAATTTGTTTTAATTAGAGATTCTGCCGCTGGCAAGGGATATCAGACTGACGGCCCTGAGAACAAGAAAAAAAGCCATAGTTACACACAAAAGCATTGCAAGTTTTCCCCATCCTGCCTGTTTTCAGAGGGGAGAGGGGATTTTGGCCCACTAGTCTTGGCTCTGTGACTCCCAAGGGAGTTGCCCAGTTCTGCTCCTGCTTCCTTCCAAGCACCTCTCCCACACTGCACAAGCAGCTCACCAAAGGTAGATCAAGCACATCAGCAGTGCTGGGAGAAAGCTCCAGAGTTTTACAGCATGACCAGCAAAAGGGACTTGCTCTTTCAGATCAGAAGCTGATCGGGCCATTCCTCTCCCCCTTTTCTTCTTGGAGCACATCCATCTTCCTCTCCTAAGAGAGAGCAGCCAGGAGGTGGGGAAACACCCTAGATATGCAGCAGCTCTGCCTCCTGGCATGCTCCATGCAGCGAGATCATTGGCCTGCACAGGAGAGCCAGACCCTTAGGATCAAGCATTTTGAAATTTCTGCAGAAGTTACATTACCCTTCCTTTTGATTTGTGCTTTATATTTGTGCACCTCAGTCAAACCCAGTTTTTCTTCCCTTCCCCGAGATGCTGAAGTTTCTAATTAACCAGAAAGGCTTTTTATTCCTTACAACTCTCCAGTTATGAATAATGTTACTAGCTCATAAATGAAAATTGTCTTTCTATTTAAATTCTGTAATTTTGGGTGGGTAAATGGGGAAAAAAGCAAGCATGAAGCAGTGGCCCTTGGGTCATTTGCAACTTATTAATTTCAAGCAGAGCTCTTAGCTAGCTTATTAGCACTGAGTATACTACAGTGGAATTTAATGGCTAGGATATTAATTACCTTGCAGGCTTTCATATATAGAAAATGGTTTATTTTCATGTTACAAAACAGTAGTAGCAAGGGGATCATTCACCAGTCTCAGCTCTGGGCTGTGCTGGTGCTTGCAAGGCTGGTTCTAGCAGCAATCAGGTGGGGCATGCTCTGAGCCCTCAGCCTGGCACTGTGCCTAAGCAAGATGCCCTGTGACAGCACATTGCCTCTGCAGGGCTGGGTCCTGGTGCCTTTTCCTAAACTGAGGCAGCCTGGAAGAAACCCACAGCTCCGCACTTCACAACTGAAGCTGACATAGACATAAACCACAATTGCTATGTCTATGGCAGTGCCTTCTGCTCCTGCTGAGAGTCCCTCAGGTACAGAAAAAGCTAAGCAGCTGCCTCCCACCTGCCCCAGGACACCAGCTGTCCCCTGGGAGTGAGCCCTCAGGAGATACAGCCACTGCTGCATCTTCCATCTCCACCAGCTCCAGTCCCAGAGGGTCCTGGAGCTACAAGGTGCTTGTATGGGCGAGCGTTAACAGCCACAGCGGCAGCTGCAGAGCATTTTTAAATGCCAACGTACCTTGGATATTACCTACTCCCATCGATTTTAACATAATTCATAAGACGCATAAATGGGCCTTCCACCCATGCTTAGAGGAGCCACGTGTCTCTGTCCCACATGCCATTGACTCATTAAGCTCAAAACACATGGCTGTCTATGCAGAATGCAGGTCAGTCAATTGACTGTAAGTGGAAGCAAATAAAATCCAACAGCACTTTACAGTCACTGCTCAGTGCTCTGCAGTAATAGCAAAGCTATGATGTGGCCTGTCCTGGTATTTCCTCTTGAGGAAGGATTCTACCTGCTTTGGAATTCAATACAAGAACAACAGTAATTTGCATGTCTCTTAAAGCAACCTGACCCCTTGCAAACCAAGCTCCTGCCAAGTGACCACTTTTACAGCTGCACTTCCCTGTAAGAGCTAGTCACCCTCCTCCACAGGCATTAAAAGAACTTATAAACAAAAGCAGAATTCCCCAACAGATCTCAATAGAGAAAACTGGACTATAAAATAATTTATATATACAACCAAAGCAGTGGAAAAGAAATGCAGTCTCACTGCTAAACCAGCAACTATTATCACAAGCAGGGTGTTCATAGGTGCCCCCAAATCTAAGCGCAGTTGACCCTCTTCACCAATCAAAAGCCATGGGTATTTGCTTAGTAATGTAATGCATATTTTTCAGATGGCGTAAGCATCTGTTAAAGGATGGAGAGACAGACACCATCCCAAATGCTTATATCTGACATACAACCTGGGGCTATCAGCAAAGGAAAGGAGCACAAGGTGGAGACCGCAAGACAAATTATTCCAAACAAAGGAGGACGCATTAAAAGCGCGATGTTCAAGGTAAAATACCAGAAGTGAAGACAGCAGAGAAACCATCTGCCTCTGCCAAGGTCTTTGTCTAAACACGCTCTGCTGCGGGACCAGAGGGGACACCTCAAACACGACAGTGCTTGCAATGTTTCTTCACTCAAGGCTGAAGCAGAACCATCACAACACAAAGGGGTAGCTGAAGACACATGAACAAAGGAGACATGGGGGGAAAAACCCCCACAAACAAACAAACCCAAAACCCACAGAGGTAGCTACAGCTTTGTGCTGGCATGAACCATATACTAGGAGTGTAATGGCAAGGCCAGGTCTCCTCCCAGGGCTGCACCTCACTCTTTGGCAGGGAATAAAACAGGGAGGTGAGGAGAGCAAACAAAGCAGCATCATGCCCAAAGGAGTGGGGATAATAGTGACAAAAGCTGTGAGGAGCCACAGCACAAGAAACGGCCTTTGGAGTAGTAAAATGAATGCGAACAGGACAATTACAGGTTAAAATTATGTTTCCTTCCCCTCCTCCCTTTCTTTCCTGAATTTTTAAACCCTGCTAATTCCTCCCCTTTTAAAATTAAAACCATTCTTTCATATGCTCAGTTCTTCAAAGAAGTTAAAGGATCTGGCACTCTCTCCCCTTTGTACCTTCTTCAGATGCATCTGTTGAATATGGAGGAGCACTCCTTTTATATTCCCAGCTCAAAAGGATCAAAACAAGGATCTGGGGGCTGGTGTCTGAATTGTTACTAGGGCAGAAACCCAAACGCATTGATGCTAACCTGATCCTGCCTCTGTTCTCTCTCAGATACTCCCCAGCTCCTTCAGCCCTGGGCATCTGTCCTTATATCTCCACTGCTTCGTTGGGGATGGGGGGGGAATAATGACCAAGGTGGCTAGACATTTCTCCTCCTCTTATTTTTTTTCTCAAGAGAAAGTGTCATTTCAGCTAAGCTAAAGTATCAGAAACGGGGGAGGATTTTATTTTTAGAAAGTACCCATATATTTGCTAGAGAAAGGAGGGGATGTGGATAAAAACTGAAGTTGTTCCAGTGAAAAGAACATGTTCTGATTGTTATAGCTCCAAAGAAACCAAAGTTTCTCGTCCCACCTTAGGCTAGTGTCTCTGCCTATACCCAGACCTCCGCAAACTCCTTTTCCCCAGCTTTGCTGAAGCCTGCCCCTCTCGGGCCCTGGGTCACACCAGCCTTTGTCTGACCAGCTCACATTTGTGTTCAGGGAGGTAGGGACAGGTCTGGGGACCAAGGGAAAGCCACAGGATACAGCACATCACACAGCACAGCCTTCATCCTCCTCCCCGCAGTCAGCTGGGAATTGAGGTGATGATTATCTTGGTTTAATGAGAGGTCATTAATTCTTCCAGGCAGAGGTTCCCCAAGCAATGACAGCCCAAGGGTCAAAGTACTTTTTGCACTGAAAACAATCAAAGCAAGACCATGTAGCTGAGTCTTCCCCAGTTTTAATGGCTGCTCACAGGGCATTTCAGGAGTCTCTTGTTTGTGACAGCTGGAATTATGGGCAGTTCTACTAAAAGGACCTTTTTATGTTACAGATAGATGCTCTAATCCGTTTTAATGGCTTTTCCAGCAAAGCCTTTGACACATTCTCATTACAGTAATGCTTTAATGCAGAAAGCATTCATATGATTAGGATAAAGTCTTCAAGATCTCTTTATAGAGGGTTGTTTTTTTTTTTATTTCAACACTGTTTTTCAACTCACACAGCAGGACCAGCTTTAAAAAGCTGCTTTGTACAGATCAAATTGGGCCAATTCCATCCTTTAACAAAAAAGCTACTTCCTAGTTACTAGGTCAGCACCGCAGCTGGTATAAACATGCATCGCCCTCCTCCACAATCCAGGCCAAGTCAGAGAAGAGTGTTTTGCAGCCAAGAGGTGCCAGCTCACAATATTATCCAGTTTCCATAGACAGCAAAATGCACAGTGGTCTTGCCCAGGAGCGAGCCGAGCGCAGAGCCCCTTGCTCCTTCACATCCCCAGACCTCTGTGCCCTCCAGCTTTGAGCAGAGGACAGGGTGGCGATCGCCTCATCACATGCTAGTTACATGCCCAGACCCCCATTTCTTCCAACTCCACCAGTTACCTACAGGTACCCCCTGCCTCTTGCTGGGCATGGCTGTGACAAACATAACCTTTGGGTGCTAGCAAAGAAGGAAAAGCCTGTAGAGCCCATATAACCAGTGAGCAGTTAATTCCCAGACTCAGGGAACTGGTTTAAAGGGAGAATGTAGTATACAGCAAAGATGAAAACTTTTCTGAGCTAAATCAGTTAACCACAACGTCTTTGCTCTCCTGTCAGTGCCAAGGAGCATGAATAGATCAGGAACACAGTTTTCAAACTTGGGAAACTTCAGCTCACTGCTAATAGGAGGGGATAAGGACTGGCCACCCAACTGACCACAGAGCATGCCTGGAAAATCACCTTCTCCGCAGGTGGAATGGTTTCCTTCAGCACCGTTACATGAGCGTAAGCATGGAGTGGCTTGTGCACGTTGGCCATGGGAGGCCACCTAGAAAGCCCAGGCTATGGCAGGTCTGACAGCACTAGTCTGCTCCCTCAAGGTATGCCCTGGTCAGGCACAAATTGCAGATCTGGTTGCTGACTGTCAGTCTGCAGCACACCCAGCTCTGCCGAGCCTCCGTCCAGCACAGGCGAGGCAGGGGAAAGACAAATTAGACATCATCTCGGGTTTTCTTGAGTCTAAGCCCTTAACATCAGAGCAGGCAGCTGGCTCTGCCTGTACACCAGAGCCCATCACAGTCAACCCAAGCAGGCTCTGTATTTCATGGGGCAAGACCGAACAGTCAAACTGAAAGAACTGCCTGTGCCAGCCCAAACCAGATCACACCACCTCTGAGCCTTGCCCCGAGGGCGGCTCCACGGCATCACCCGCTTTTCGCTCAGGGCCTCCTGAGCTGGGGGAGGGAGCCAACAACTACATCATTTCTTTTGTGGAAATCCTGCAGCCGAGCGCCGCTCCCCACCACTAAGCACAGAGCAAAGGTCTTGCCATGGAACAGCCCCACACTGCGAGAGATATAATTACATTTCTAGCTCCATTACTCTCTTCCTTCACCTATAAAACAGATCCAGTGAAGAGAAGCAAGCAGCTCCTCATTTAGAGAGGCTTAGAAGATGCTTTCATCTCACTGCTACAGCAAGCTAAAAATAACCCGAAGGAATAAGGTATCCTAAATAAACTCTGAGATTCCAAAGTTTCTCTTAAAAAAAACCCCTACACCCCAAACCCCAGCTTGTCACAGCACAGAGGAGGAGGATGGGAAGTGCAGCCTGGCCACCGAGAGCACCCCTAGCTCAGGCCTCATGCCGCCGGCTACCTCCCCACTCAGCTAATGCACAAATTAGTCCAACCCCCAGCCTCAAGGGCCCTGAGTTAGCTTAATTAGCAGAATAACCTCCTTCACTAAAACAGCAAAAAGAAAATTCTTTCTGAATTCTCAGCTAGTTTCTATGTTGTGTCCTAGCATCATCTGGCTGCCCCAGCCAAACAAAACTCCCAGTGTCAGCAGCAGAGCTGAAATACAGCCAGTCCCGGGGTAGGGAGTCCCAGCAGCCCTGCACAGGCGACTCAGGAGCATTTCCCACTCCTTGTAGGAGGAACAGAAAGATGAGAGGGTGCTCAGCAAGCGTGGCTTATCCTGCAGAGCAGGCAGTGATCCCGCTTCAGACAGCAGAGGCTCATTAAAGGATGTAAACAGGCTGTCTCAGAGGGCAGATTTATTCTTAATGGGAAAAGCAAGGAAAACCCTTGCCTCCTCATTTCACACTGATGATGTGAATGAATTTAATATTGGCTTGAAATAATATTTCAATGGGAGATGACTGCCAGCAGAGGGGGTCATGGGTTTTCTATTTGCCCTGCTGAGAATAAAGGGTTCTCGTGAAAGGCAGAGAGCTGGAAGCAACCCGCTGTCAGCAACTTCTGCTCCAGGCCCAGGAGGAACAGGCACCATCTCAGCTCCGCTGGAGCAAGGGAGACCTCTGTTCCCACAGCTGCCAAGGGAATGGTGCACCATGATGGTGTGGAGAATGGGTTCTGGACAGAGCCTCACACAGGCAGCCGCAAGTCAGAGGGAAAGGCCACTCTGACAGAGGTGAAGCAAGCGACAGCTCACTACCTAGGTGACATAACAAGGGCAGCACATGTCTTTGCAGGGGGAGGCTCAATGCCTCATGTCCACTTAGCTCTGATGGACATGAAGTGTGATTTCCTGGACATCCCTGTACTCCAGAGCCTGCTGAAGTCTCAGGTTTCCGTAGACTTCAGTGGCTTGGCAGGAGACCCAGCACTGCAGCAGTCCAGCTACCAACCCTGCAGAACTACGTTCTGCATCCAAGTGCAAAATGACACCTGCCTGAATAGCATCTTCACCAGCACTAAGATTTAGTTGGACAGGTCAGAACCACCACATACACAGACTGCACACTGGCCGCACACAGAGGGGAAACACTAAAAACCTACCAACGAGTAGATGAGACCAGTGTGGCTGTGCTTCTGAAGAGCATGACTCCCCACCTTGCAGCAGGGGCCAGTTCACTTATCTTTCCATGTTTGACAAGCCCCCATTGTGCTCCCAGGCTGCACCCTCTGCCATCTGCAAGTGGTGACCTTTCCTCAGAAGCAAGGAGAGCTCTTCATCCCACCTTTGGTGCACAGCAGCATTGCTATTACTCACTGAAGACTGGGGTCAAAGGGACCCGTCTATGCCCCAGCCTCCCCCCAGCAGGGCAGAGCATCCTGATCTGCAGGGTCTGTGCAGATTCCTGGCAGAAAGCAGTTGTTACTGTCTTAATTAGTTGCTGCCAAACATTAAGTTTGCAGTGTGACAGTGGGACGTGAGTATGGACCCAGCAGCACATCTGCTGAGGCAGCACCACCATCCCAGTCTGGAGTCTTGCTCTTCCCTTCCCAATCCGCATCACTGCTCAGCTCCCTGGTCCTGCAGCCACAAACACCAGTGTCTCTGCAGGGATTTCCCCCCCAGGCTTTACCTGATCAGAGGGCACCACAGGAACAAGCCAAACAAGGTTCCCCAGGTTAATAGGAAATCTGTCACTTGAAATGTCACCAGTGATGTTGCAATGATTAAATCCCAGTCTGAAGTCCCCAGCCCATTTCTTATTGACTAAATCAAGTGCCTTATATTGACAGGGCTTCTGTAAAATGTGCAAAGGCACAGAGAAATCAATTCATTATTAGACTAGCCAGGCCACGGAAGTAAATTTGAGAGGTTTCCTGATAAAAAACAAGAAATTTGGTGTTTTTCCAGCCATAATTCAACCCTCCCCTTCACATCTTACCCCCAACCCTCAAAGGTCTGACGGGTGCTATTGACTGCCAGGCACCAAGGAGAGGAGGTGTGTTCAGGTCAGCTCCACCCCTACCCGCTGTCCCCATCGCATTGCCGCGCAGCACCTGCCAGGGATCTGCTCTCTGCATCCTCACTCCAGCCAGCGTCCACTGGGGCAAAAGAGGCAAAGCCTCTTCCCAAGCAACAGCACCCTGGGGAGCTTGCAGCCTCCACCAGCGGAGTCAGACCTCAGCTTGAAGAAGGGGCCAGGAGGGGAGGAGGCCACCGCAGCACCATGAAACAGACGTAACAAGCCCCAGACTTACTCAGCCCTGGGGTAATTTGGCAGCATTGGAAAGCGCCCTATTGATAGAGGGAAAGAACTGAGACAAAACGAGCCAGCTCTACAACTCGACAGCCTAAGCTGACCAAAGACCCATTTTCCTTAGACACCTCATTTTTTTAGTACTCCGCTGCAGGTAACCAATAGTGCAATTATTGGGTGCTCTAAGCCCCTACATCTTCTACCAGAGCTCACGGGTGTCTAAAGCCTTACTATTGCCATCTCTATGCCACCCCACCATCTTCTCTAGAAGTGGGATCATCCAAAATCAAATGAGCCTTTTTGGAGTCTGGGGCTGGACTAGCCAGGCATTTCTCATGCTAAGTGGGACAGCAAAACTAAACCTATTGGAGGGTGGGAAGGGACAGCAGTATCCCTCCGAGACAGACTGCAAAAATATGGAGGGAAACAGCTATAGAGCTGTGCAAAGTACCAAACTGTAGCCCTGCCCCCACCTTTTTTTTTTTTAAAGAAACAAACTAGTGTTATCCAACATACTGTGATAGCAAAATCAATTCCTTTGCACCAAATTACCTCTATTTAAATAGATTTATTTTACGCCGATTGCCAGAGAAATGCATCTTCTATTGGCAGTAAAGCAAGGCTCTTTGCTCCTTTTAAAAGGAAAGGAAGCTTTTCACAATGTGTTACCAGCAGGGAAGATGTTGAGGGGCTCTATTTTCTACTTAATGTTCTCAGTAATATGACTGCTTATGCAGCTTCAAAAGGAGAAGGAGTTTTTACAGTTAAGAGGTACAAGGAGCTTTGCAACATCAGCCAGCCACCCCAAGCAGCACATAGCCTACTGAATTGAGCAAAGGTTGCTCCTTGCTTTCCTGACCTGTCTAGGAACAGAGAGTTTTGGGGAAAATGAGCCTAAGCAAGTGTTCACCTGCAGCACTGTCAGTGATTGAGACCTGCATTCCCTCGCTATGAGAGGGACCCCAGCTGCTACATCTCTGTCAGTCATGGTTACACTCACCTTATGGGGGCAGAGTAAGGAGCTTAAGCCTCTAAATTTATCCAGCTCCCCTGGCAGCAGTCCCCTCATCCCTTTCACTGCTCTCCCAGTCACAGGAGGATGCAAGAGATGCTGCTTGGCAGGGACGCTGCCATACAATCTCCTGAGCCAGTCTGAGGGATTGTTATTGGATCTCTGTACCATTAACTGCTTGTTAATGGGTGGAAGGAGCATTTGCAGGAATAACCTCTATTAGTCATCCCATGCTCAGCTGAAGGCAGGGCCAGGAGTGCTCAGCAGGGCTCCAGAGCCTTTCCTCCAGCAGGAAGTAACCAGACAGGACTTAACTCCTCCACCGAACACCTAGTGATAGTTTGACACCTCTCCCCATTGCACTCCAAAGAGCCAGGGTGCAGGAAGATGCATGGCAGAGCCTGCTCAGCCCATCGCGTTTCTCAGCACAGCCACCCTGCTCTGAGACAGGTGCTTATCAAGAGATTCAGCAATCCTCTCCTCCCTGCCATCAGCAGGGCAGCAGAGAGGGAAGCAGAGGAGATGCTGACTTTGAAAGGGGAGGACAAGGCCAAAATTTAACTGGGCTCCTTTCTTGAGCCTGCTGGGAGCACGGAAGAGACATGCAGATGATCCATTTCCTCTAGCAGGATGCATACCACTGTTTTTCCCAATTAATCTCCAATTAAACACTGACACAAAGGAATCGGAGAGCATAATTAAGAAAAATGCTAGGACACAAATTCAGTTAGGGCCAAGTCAAGAGTACTTAAGTATCCAGAAATAAACATGCCTGACATATGGTTGGAAAGTTACACTTTCCAAGCCATTGTTCACAAGAACGAGCACTGAGCACTCAGCCACCCCCTTCCTCCCTGCACTGCTGAAGTGCAAACCAGGCACATCCCTCCCCATTAGCAAGGGAGGTTTCCTCCACAGTGAGGGCACAGAAGCTCAACCCAGACCCCAGGAAAAGGGAGGACTCCCAGGGAACAGCACCAGAGCAAGTCACTCATGTTTTAGGTGCTTTTGCAATCACTCATACTGCAGCCATGTCCGAAAGACCCTGTTTCAGCCCCATGCTCCTCTCAGCACAAAGTGCTGTGCAAAGCAGGACTGAAAGGTGCTCCTCGCTTCAAGCAGCTTACAGTGTAAGCACACATCAAGAGGCAGCTAGCTTGTTCGGGTAGCTCACCCACCCCACAGCCTCAGCCAGCACAGACAGGGCCTTGCTGATCTGCACAGGGGAGGTGAGACCATGGAAGACTCCCAGCTGGACCAGACTGGCTTGCAGAGCCACCTGCCCCTTGCAGAGTAGCACCACATAACATCTATTAGCCTCTGCCCTGGATATTAGTAAGTCAGACGAGACAGACCGAGCAGTGGAGACATGCAGACAAGGAAGCAGTCTGACTACAGTCACTCTCAGAGCTACTAATAGCACCTAGGATTTCTTTGTACGGCTACATAAGTACTGGCCTGGCCAGACTGAGCTTACTTCACAGAGATGGTGAGGCAGATCCAAGAAACCTTCTTCCAGTCCTGTAAAACAGTGACTTCCAAAACATGCCCTTCATCGCCCAGGCTGAGAAGGTTGGGAAAATACCGTGTCCAGGAACAGCATCTCAGAAAAATGCCAAACAGGTCTACCCCATCCAACTCTCACACCTGCCAGGGAAGTTCACTGGAAGCAGCAGACAATAACTCAGCCCAGCAAATAGGAGCAATCTCACACTGCTGATCTCAGGCTGGGCAAAGCAGAAAATCAATGAGGTGCTTTGGATTTGTGTCAGAGTGAGGGAAAGTGTCAAAGACAAACCCAGTGGATTTTTTGCTGTTTGTTCTCGTCGAGCTGAGAGCATGCTCAGCTTATATTCCACCAAGAAATGAGCCAGAAGATTGAAATCCCCCTTTGTATCCTCTGAATTCCACCTCTTGCTCTTTCTGGTGCCCACCACTGTCTTTGGCCTTTTGTGAAAATTTCCTTAACAAGTCTCTCCAGCACAGAAGAGCTGATCTTCAACTGGACAATAAAGGGCCAATGTGCAGGGCCCATGGGTCCCAGCAGCTCACAGGGCAGCTGAGAAACAGCGCAGAGGGCTCAATTGGCAGATGAAGAACTAATCCGGACAGAGAACTGGTGTTCCATAATATTGTATGTTCTGCAAAAGGAAGGAGAAAGAGGCTGGATGGGGCTCAGATCGCGCACAGTGATCTCAGTAAGCCGGGCAAACATACAAGCACAACAACTTGTTTGCAAGGAGCTGATCTGTGAGCTCAGCCACCTGGACCTACAGCAGACAGCAAGATTTAATCCAGGTGAGGGGGCACCATAGAAGCCTGGGACCTTGCTAGCTGGAGCAGAGCACTGGTCTGCCTTCCCCAGCACCAACACAGCACAAAAACAAGAGCAAGAAAATCAAAGAAGAGCTAGAAATAGGCAACCTAAGTACAGTCCCTCACTGAGGACCATTGCATCCTAACCTCATTAAAACAGAAGGCTGATTTATACCCCAAACAGTGTATTCTCTCCAACGTTTTTATTTTACAGCCTTTACTCTCAGGACTCCAACCACACACCCACGCCCACACACCATAAGGGATGCTACGCACCTCTGAACTGCTGTGATGTATTTCGGTAGCAAGTTGCACAGGGTAATTTGTCCTTTGACATTGACCTGAGGGGCAGGGGAGTGAGAGAAGAGAAAGTATTTCCTTCTTGTCACAGTTGAATCAGCAACAGCAGCTGTGGGATTACACAGCCTGGTTCCCTTCCCGCCCCAAATACTGGGTCAGGTCCCTCGGCCCTGCAAGCGAACAGTTGAACCGTGGGCCTGACAATTAACATGCAAGACAGAGGAGAGAACCAGGGCTCATTTTCAACTTGTCAGGGCCCACAAAATAAATTACAGAATAAAATCCCAGAATGACAGAATAATGAGCAATTCATTTGAAATGTAAAATAAATAGGTAAATCTCTAGTGAGCTGGCAGAATAAATGGGATTCAGCTGACATTTGGTGATTAAATTAAACGGTAATGACCTCATGAATAATGGGCTACAGGATTGAGTTTGGAGGGCAATATTTTCTTAGGTGGGGGGCAGAGGGACAACATGTCCAGTAAGAGGCAAGCTACACTTTTTGCATTATTTTTCAACGCTCTGCACAAGCTCCTGACTTCTGAAGAGCTACACACCCCTGAGGACGTGGACCTCTTCTGCAGAGGCTAACCAAACCCTGTTGCCTCCAAGAGCCTTCCTTAGACAAGGTCTTCAGCAGCAAGTGGATTCCCAGCCCCAAACAGGTGGTACTTCTGGCCCAGGCACAGAGTGGCCCAGGGGCAACCAAAGGGGACTCCTCCTCCTAGCAGGCAGCTGCAGCATTAGCTCAGGGCACAAGCAGGAGCACAGGTCCTATTGCTCCCTCCCGGGTGAAGAAAAAAGTTAAAAACAACAACAACAAAATACTCATTGGGGCATGCAGCAGAGCATCCTTCCTAGCAAAGCCACCTCCTGTGCTCAGAGACTCCCACCTTCACCTGTATTGTGCCCCAGCCACCTGGGCACACATCCTCCTCCCATGTCACTCCACACCAAATGCAGGGCCAGGTTTTCTAGTTTTCCCCTCCCTCCCCTGCCCTCAGCTGCTGGCATTATGTTGGTATTATTAAAGGATTATGTTATCAGGGCTTCTAGGGTAATGACAGCTGCTGTTTCTTGACCTGCAGTTCTGAGCTTGTTCTTTTACTTATCAGCTACGGACAGAGCTGTCACTGACCCCTGCTGTTATTACCAGCTAAATCCACTGGTGTCCCAAGATGCCTTCCCCAATCTGCTGCTGGCCAGCCTCTTCTCTAAAATGCAGGATCCCTGAGGATATGGGGGCAATCTCTCCTTTCCCAGCCAAAGCCTTGGCAGCCTGGGGATGCAGTTGATTGAGGGAGTTAATTTCATTGTTTATTTTAACTTAGTCATTGACCAAGGAAGATGTGAAAAGTGAAATTTCATCTTGGCTCAAGTCCAGAAAATCCTGGTTTGTATCAAACAGAACAAAACCAAAGACTTTGTTTCAAAACATACTTAAGCATTTCAGAAAAACACAAATACTGAAACTCAAAATATTGATCTTCCTGCCTCACTTCACCACTCTGGTCACCAACTTTGACTCAAAACTTCACTTGACAGGTGTGCTTGGAAAAGGTTTTCTCCAGCTCCGCAGACTTAGTGGCAGCAACCCCTCACACTACACAAGGACAGTAAGCAGCACTTAGCCACAGCAACGCCACTGTCCCCTTCCTGCGTACAACCCTCCACTGATCACAACACCAGAGAGGTGAAGACACCAAAGGCAGCAGGGAACCCCCAGCCCTGTGCCATTTTTGTTGTGGCAGCCACTGCTGGGCTACAGGGTCTGCAGAGACAGATGCCTCCTGCCTTGTAAAGCTCAGCCCGAGGTCAGGCAAGCCAAGAGAGGCACCACTGTCCCATTGGGGAAGGGAGATGCGGTACAACTGACACCAGGTTGCAAATCAGCAGTCTTAGTAGTTATTTGTGCAGATATCTGCTATGAAATGAAGTCCTCCTTGACTTTGCACAGCCTGCCTGGACCTGCATCTCCTTGAGTCCCGAGGCAGTCTTATAGCTAAGGCTGTATTTGAGAAAGGAGGGATAGCAAGACTCAGATATGCAATATTGAGGGACAGAGGCCATTCCAAGATGGGAAAGGAGAATAATTAACTCATCAAGATAACATCCAGTGCATCCAGTGTGGTTAAGTATTGCCATAGCAATGTGGCACTTAAAATCTGCGGCACAAAACATAGATGATTTGGTTAAGAACTGTTCCTTTTAATGCAGAACAAGTTTGCTGGTCTAATAACTGCCCCCACCCCACACCCCACCCCACCCCTCACAAATCAAAGCTAAGCAGAAGTGTTGCCACAGGCCAATAGATTGAGAGCTGGGAAATAAATCAAGATCTACAGAGATATAAAACCTAATAATTCTATTAAGACCAAGTTAAGACAATTAAATACTGGCAAGACATCAAAAAGCTAAGTAGCCTGGAGAAGTTGATTTTATAAATGAAGCGATTCATTTAAATCTATGCCCTCATAAATCGCGTTTCATTCCTGCTACACATCTCAAGCCCCAAACCTCTCTTGCCGAGAGTCATACAGTCCCATGCCCTGCTAAGGGAGTCACCTGGGAGCAGCGCTCCTCTCAATTACTCTTCACCTTGTATCAGTGAGAAGTGAGCTGTATGTACGTGGCTAGGGGAGTTCGTAAAGGCACAGATAATTCAGCATTTCTGATTCTCCTTCATGATCAGAAGAAATTTAAGTGTCAAAATACTTTGCTGGCCTGTGTTATCATTCTCCATACATCTCTCCTCTTGACCTTAGCCTCTCTGCACCTCAAAGCTCCTATCTATAAACTGAGGAATTATATTACTCCACAGGGATGTGATGAAAAAGACAGGTAATTAAGGCTTGTAAAGGCTCTGGGACTTCAACATGGAAGATGCTATGCAGAGGCAAAGGACTGTCAGGAGAAATACTGAGTTTGATTAGAGAAAGCATCAATTCTGGGGGCATGGATGCCCCATTTGCCCTAAATACCACCACGGGTCTGATCCAGCCCTGGATAACAATCATTTAGATGGAGTTTACATGTGTGTAGAAGAGGAAACTGGGCCTTGTGTTGCATGGCTGGTGCATTTAACAGTGCTCAGTGACGTCCCTTCAGGTGTACACCAGGCAGGAAGCACTTGTGAGGCTGACTGAGCCCAGGATTTTTTCAGCTTTTATATCCAGGCAATCCATCTTGTCCCACAGGGCCACAGGCAGAGCTCTGACCTGGCTACCCGCTCAGGGTGCATGGTTGAGGAGCCTCAGAAGGCATCCCTCCATGTACCCACCTAGCTCACAGCCTCTGGACCTGCCAGGAAATGGAAATCAGCTCTTCCCGTTCAGATCCAGACCACCACCACTGGTGTTGGCACTAGGGTAAGCAGCTGCAAGCCCTCTTCCTCCTGCAATCTGAATGCCTTCAGAATAACCAGCAAAGGCAGCTGCATTAGCTCTCAACACCCTGCAAAGCAAAGGGCATTCCTCTCTCCTACCGCACTAGGACCAGAGCTCTCTCTAGCAGAAGAGAAAGTAACTTACATGAGCAGCACCAGTCATAAAGAAGCTGACAAAGATTTAACCACACAGCTCTGTACAAAGCAAAATCCCTGCAACATACTTGTCATAAAGCCTGAAACAGCCACGCAGCTGATCCCCATCCATCTCCTGCCCACTCTGGGTAATGCTACAACTGTTGCCTTGCAGGTCTCTCAGTGAAGCTATTCCAAGCTAAACCCCAGCCACACTGCACTGGAAAATAAAATAATAAAAAAAAAATCATACAGCTAAATCCCTGTACATCACCTCCTGATGCTTCTGCTGGGAGACCAGCAAGTTTCTGCTGACCCAGTTTGTTGTAATTCACAACACCTTGGGAGAATAGGACAAGTAACACAAGTGAGCAATGTGACATAACTCACCCTCTCCTAACCTCTCTCTCCCCCCTCCACTTCCCTCCCACTGCTCTTTCTTCAGTCTCCTTCTCTCTGCCTGACTAGCCGCATCTTCCTTCTCTTCTGTCTTTCCAGGTCTGTAGGTTTATCTGCACAGCCTCAGAGATTAAGAGCCCTGACAAAGAACATCTCTCATCATGATGAGAAAAAGAAAACCTTTATCCAGCCAGCAGAATGAAACAGATGAAAAGCAAAGCCACTGGGAAGTATTTGGGCTCAGCTCTGTACCTTTCTGGGAGGCAATTCCAGGGGCAAGTCTGGGGTTTCCCTGTGCGTCCTTCCCAGAGGTCCCACCATCTTCTACCTGGGCAGAGAGCCTACAAGCCGCAGCCAAGGGGTAGGTAGTTAAAGATGCCCTGGGATTTCCAGCATGTGCTGGATTCACTGGGGTTGCAGATCCCAGCAGAGAGGCAGAGCTTTTAAGACAGCCATGGCCTTGGCAAGTGCCCAACAGTCCCACACATTCCCAAAGGTAAGAGCAGGCAATGCTTTCAGAAGCCTGTCTGCCAAAATGTCAGCAAATTCTGCATTGCTAGCAGCCTCAACAACAGATAATAATCCTAATAAAATAAAGAGGCTAATACACCTGAACCAACATCTAGTTAAAAAAGGGAAACTTAATTGGAAATACTGTCTGCAATTTAAATGTCAAAGGAGAAATTGTTCCTGTGCTTCCTGCTGTTCACAGCCATAAACCAGCGGTTTCAGTGGCTGAGGAGCGGCAACAAGGAAATGTCAAGGAGGCGCTTGGTGTTTTGGCTCCCTGCACTTGCTGATCCCTGCTCTTGGAGTGGACAGACACTGCCCGGACAACCCTATTCAAGTCTGCATTCTCAGATACTCAGCCAACAGCTTTTTCCACAGGGTGACCTGAGCGCTGCCAAGGACGAAACCAGGCTGGGGGCTCCCGGCACACGATTTGCAGCACTCAAACCCCTGGGCCTATCTATGCCTCACTCCCACCGCACCACTGGGCACATCATGCCTTTGCTCTAAATGTACAGCTTCACCCACAGCTTCTCTTCTCTGCAGACGGACTCTCAGTAGAGGCAACATAGCCACGCACTTCAAATTGCACGCAGTGCCACAACATCCACAGGAACTTTCCAAAAGCTGCAGAAACCTGACAGACCCCAGAAAGGATGCATGCACGTGGAGGGAGCTGGGCAGAAGCAGAGCCAGCTCTGCAGCAACTCGCACAGCGGCCACTTCACCAGCCAGCTCCAGCCAAGTCCCTTTCCCCAGGGACCAATGTTCTGCGCTCACAAACACGCTGGAGCCAGGAAAGTTCAGGGCTGGGGCAGCTCCACTAACACAACCACGTTCTGCTCCTCAGTGAGGGTAAATCAAAACATTAAGGTCCCCTTGAAGAAATGTCACATCCTGAGTGGTTTTTATTTACTTGCCTGTGAGCAATTGGTCCTTTAGACAGACATCCAGCTTCATTTGTTTACACTGGTACAACCAGAGGCATATTTCTTTTGTATTGATGACTTCAGTTAAACCTCTTATTTCTTAGACTTTCTCTTTTGTGTAAAGAAAATTACACTTGTTGCATTAATACACACAATGAATTGAATTTTGTGATCGCACAGAAGCACATTCCTCCTTCCTCCCCCCACACCACTGTAACACTCCCACGCAGCAACCGCAGCGACAGTGGAATAAGAGCCTTTTGTTC
Organism: Fregata magnificens; assembly: GCA_013389945.1. NCBI lineage: Eukaryota > Metazoa > Chordata > Aves > Suliformes > Fregatidae > Fregata > Fregata magnificens. Next base: position 310,385 of record WAAD01042685.1, read on the forward strand.
CCACAGATAAACTTCACGAAGGGTTTGTACACTGGGACCCAACTCAGAAAGCACCCGAAACGCGTGCCCGAGGGCACGTATTTGAAAGCAACACGGCATGGAGATGAATGCCGGTGGAAAGGTTGGCTGCACGATTACCAAGGTCACAGCACTGCATTTGTTTTTAAAATGATTGACTTGCATTCACGCTAGTTGCTGAGGGCAACAGGACTGAATTGCATGTTAAAAGTGAGTAACTTTTCAAATGCCCTGCTGAATGACCGCATGTATTTCAACTTAGAAATGAGTTTAAATTGCACCAGTTTGGAACAGCTCCCACCCAACCTACTGGAGATAAATGTTTTGATTAAACTCAAGGTCTGGGTGATTATTTTCATGGTGGAAGGGGTTTATTTTTCAGGTTCAGTTCTGGAAAACCAAAGTTTTAAAAAAAATGATTTGACTTCCATTTGGAACAAAATCACTTAAAATACATATCTGTTTCCTGTGAAATTCTTTTTCCAGCTTTCGACCTACTTGAATTTGAATACCTTGCTGGCTTTGCTCACATTCACCCACGCGCTCCCTGTAAAGCCTTGTGCTCTACTTGAAAACTTTTGCCAGGAAAGCTAAATAGATTACAGCTGAGATATTTCAGCTGCAGTGGTACAGCAGTGGAAGGCTGGGGGGCCCTGGTACAGCAGCAAGAGGGACCACACACAAATATAGCTGAGCCTACTCACAGTAACACTCAACATTTAGAGTAAGCTCGCATTCAGACCAGGAATAAAAACCGACTCCTTTAGATCACACCTGGGATTGGAGGGGATGGATGAAGACTTTCTCCCCTTCAAGTTATTCTGACCGATTGCCAAGAGGCAGCATTACTGGGGGAGCCTGGCTCCCACCTGGCCTCTCCATACATTGAATTTTCACAATAACACACACACATGCTCTAGCCTGGTGACTACAGCAGAGCACTAATTGAAGCCTTTCCCTCCTCCACCTTATAACAGAACAACCCTTGATTCAGCAGTAGAGACGAAGTGCTCCAGCTCAGCTCATCAGACAGGAGGTCAGGCCCCAGATCCTCCAGCAGCAGAGCCACCAGCCAAGTCCACACCAGAGAGCCATTCCTGTGCTCTGCTATTGTTCTCGTCCCTTTTTGCATCTGTTCCTCTTGAAACAGCATCAGACTCCAGCAGCAGCAGTGCAACAGCACAACGCCTCCCAGGGAGACCTTTCCTCTCTCCCTCCTAAAAGAGGTCACCGTTGGCTCTTCCAGGGCTGCCAGCCAAGAGCACACCCCACACAAGGCTCCACGCCACTGAAGGGAACGGGCACATTGTTTACATAAAAGCCTGGCTCAACCTTACATTTCAAATGCTTTTGCTCACTTTCAACAGGCTACGAAAATTTTCTCCTTTAAAAGAGTAGCTGTCACAATAGGAGTCACCCCCGCTGACGCTGAACCAAATAAAGCAGGCTATGTGCTTAAAGGTCCGATTCCCACCAGGCCCCACTTCACATGGTATCAGATCTCAGACTGGCTCTCCAGCAACACTCACTGTAGCACTAGGCATGTGCCAACCTCGGCATTTACACCAAAGCTCCTTACAGTGCTCAACCACTTTTCCCAGAGCTGGACTTGGGCAAGAGATGGTGCTTTCAGTACAGCTCCCACCAGCCCTCTCCCTGCACTGAAGGGAAAAAAACCACAGAACAAACTTTCCTGTCCTTACCTGCTTCACCTCAGCGCTACAAGGAAGGGCCAAAAGCATTTTGATTATACAGAGCATTGGCAAAGCTCAAAGCATTGTTACTACCTATAATTAAAGTGTCCTGTTCAGTCCACAAGGACACTCTCTTACGTGCTTCTAACCAGTGAAAGTGTGTTTTTAGAGGTGTCTCTTACCTTACTAGACAAGGACCTTTTAAAAGCTGTTATTTGCCGAATTCTCAATTAGCACATCATTCCCTTCCAAAGCCTCGCTGGAGCCTCCTGGAGCAAAGCAAAGCCCAGTCCAAACAGTATATCAAGAGCTACCGCAAACAACCTTTCCAGCTATTATAATGCAGGCTTACATTCTGCACATTCAGCAGAAACTGTGTTTGCTGTGAAGGTTACAGTTATTAAAATACACATACATTATCTATTTAGAGCCCCGAAAGCTACAGCCTTGACAATTCGCAAGCAGTCAGATTCTTATTTCTGCTACACCAGCACGGTGCTGGTGCCACCCTAAATTTTAGGGCAAAGCTTCCCAGGTTTGCCCTGGCATAATGAAGATCAGCCCTGGTTGTGAAGGGAGACAGAACAGATGCAGGTATTTTATTTATAAAGCCTCCCACTCTCTGCCTCCCTGCAAATCACATATCCTGCCAAGTCACCACACACCGAAACCAGAATCAAAATACAATAAATTATCTTAAGAAAAAAGTGCTGAAACCTCATCCTCATAACATTTCCACAGATGAAGATGAGTACAGAGGATCCAATCAGGAATAAAGAGAGAAAGGCTCAGAAGAATGACAGCACTCAGGGAAGCAAAGTGGCCTTTTAACGGGCTACATTTGCACGCAGAGCAGGGTACCGGCAGGATGGGGGAGCAGCCTCTGAAGGTGGGACTGTCACCACGAGAAGCAGCAGGTTTCGAAGCAGCAGGTTTCGGTTGACCTACAAGCGCTGGGGGGGATAAGGGAGGGGAGCTTAAGCCTAGCTAGGGTCATTCCAGCGGCGGAAGCCTGGACACCCCCCACGCAAACAGGGAAATTGCTTCACCACTGACTTCCCTGGGTGCAGGATGAGGCCACTCCAGATCAGGGCTCTGGGCCAAGACTCTAGAGCAGCTGATTCCTGGCTCTCCCATCAATCTTCAGGACAGGCTCAAGAAAAATGAAGGGCAGAAACCTTCTCGTGGCACCTCCTTATGGTGACAAATACCACGTAACAGTATCTTGGCAAATTAACAAAGCAGAGTCTGCCCAGCATCTTGCTTCCCCTGCACAATGAGGTTTACACCTCTGTCCCTGGCCAGTCGCATCTACTTTGAGTGTAATCCTTCAAACCAGCTGCATCCTTCCCCTTCACAAGGGCAGTGGGCAGCACAGGGGAGCCCTGGTCTCAGCCAGGCCAGAGGGGTTTCCAGAACAAGTAATAACACTGTAGTCACAAAGCATATTGCTCTAGCAGCAGATGAAACCCCACATTAAAAAACCTCTTGCGGATCCCACTTGCCCAGAACCACACCAGGGGAACGCGAGTGCCCTTGAAAAGTCTGTGATCCGCCTTGCACTTACATCACTCTGGAAGGCTATTCCTCGCCCAAGATAAATAGCCCTCTGCTCAGCAGGGCATCAGAGTGTTTACAGATTAATTTTTTTTCCCCCCTAAAGAACATCTACTCCATAAAACAACAATTAGCTGTACTCTGAATTTATGAGTGTAATTTGCAATGCTGTTAAAGCATGGGCAGCCATGGCTTTCATGCAATGGTAATTGTTTGCATTGCTGTGAAGGACCCAGAACAAGGCACACTGCTGGCTTTTTGGGGGGTTGCTGGAAAAAGGAGAGATCGTTGTCCTTCATAGGAGAAAACTCCCACCACCTTCACAGGGGCACGGGGCATGCACTGGTACCATGCAATGATGCAGTGACCACCCCAAAAACATTTGATTTGATTTCCAACACAGAGTGGTGGGAAGGATTTTGTTGCGGGTTTTGGCTACCACATTAGTCAGCTTGGGCTACATCAGCAAGAACCAGATGAGGCAACAAGGACCAAAGGTGGAAGCTAAACATTTCAGAGAAGCAACGGTAATTAAAGGACTTCACATCATTTAGGAATGAAGGAAAAACATTAGGAGTGGCGTCTCCCACATCAAGCTACTTTAAGTAAAAGTCACCAGAGTCTGATAAGAAATTATTAGCTTAGAAACTTAGATGTCTCCAGGGGAAACATCGGTATTAAAAGAGATGAGCCCTGATGGAGTTAATGGTCTTTTCACATAGCCAAGATCCCTAATGAAAGTGGGATCATTTACATATCCAACCACTCAGCACTAGCCTGTGCCAACTAACCAGCAGTCTCCTACAAGAGGTAAAAAGGGCAGAAGCACCAAGTTTCCTTTCCATTTTTTCCTCCTCCCCCACCTCCCCCCCAGGTCTCCCAGCCATCACAGCAGCAAGCCACTCTGCCCGTGACCCAAGCCAGTGCAGGTGACCACATGCTGCTCAAGGCCAGCTTTAAGGTACCAGCAGGTTGGCTGGAGCGCTGGCAGATGAAAGAGGCAGTTTTAACATTAGCTGGAGAGCTTGTGAAGCCAAGATGCTGTTTTCAAAAGGAAGCAGAAAAAAAGGCTTTCTAATTCATAGCTGCAAGGTATTTACCTTAATGTTAAATGACAATTGCTTGCAAAACAATATTGCAGAAACTCCCTGGAGGCATTAATCAGAGGTTGTATCTCCCACTCTCACTAAGCACGGAGAGCGACAGATACTTACAGACAGCACCGCAGGGCAGGGGCTTTCATTCACAGGCTGCCAGCAGCAAAAGCATCAAACTCCCATTTGGGTTCCTAAATTGGGAGCCTCAGTGCCTTTGTTGGTCTAGACCCAAAGCCTTTCTGTGGGTTTCTGAAGATGATGACCAAGGCTCCAATCACTAGAAATCAGAGAGGTCTGTTATCAGACAAAGCCCTTCTGAAGCCAGGCACTCCCGAGTCTGTCCCCTGGGTCCCCGCAAGCATGGTCTGCTGCGCCAGCAAAAGGTCCTGCAGCTGCTGGAAGAAAACAGCGCTGCCTGCCAGATCACTCCCATGACCAAGGGAGGGTTTCTGATGCAGAGAGGAAATAAGTCACTCTTCCCAGCCTCTCCATTTGTGGGGAAGAATGATCAGTATGACTCCACTACAGCTGCCCAGGGTAATGGGAGGGGTTTTTTTGTTTGGTTTTTTTTCCCCTTCAAAGTACCAAGACAGCAAGGAGGCATGGGGAACAGCAGCATATGGGAGCTGAAGCCTTCCCCCCATGCCCCCCACTGTCCCTCCTGGCTGCCAGCCGGCTGCACCTGCAGAAACAGATGGTCCCTTCAGGTCACGGCTCCTCCAGACTCATAGCGTGCAGCCAAAGCCAAGAAGGCAGAAATAAATAGCGTGCGATTTCATAGGAAAAAGGAATTTCATACAGAAGAGGCCAAGCCCCATCTGGCCGGAAGAAACACCAACAAGTCACGGAGCACCACTACAGACAGCCAGCACCAAAGAAGGGTCGGGGCTCCCTCCACACCGTGAGGGTGGCATCTTTGCTTCTTGCTTGTAACAGACTTCTCCAGCAGTAGCACTAAGCCTGCGCTTAGCGTCCTGCATCCCTCCTGCCCCACGCAAGATGCACAGCACTCGTGGTGGCTACGTCGGGAAGACCACGTTTCCTGTGATGCCAAAGACCTCACCCTGAGGTCTTTCCAGCCTTCTCCTATCTTGCTACCCTCCCATCCCTGCCCTGTTTTGGGTCTCTACCTCAAGCTGCTGCTTGCCTCCACTATCACCATCAGCCCACTTCCCCTTTCATTTCTCACCCCTCATTCCACCTTCTCTCCCCAAACTCCTCTCAAGATGTGCTGCTATATCTGCTTTCCTGTAAAATACACACAAAATACAATTCTACCAAGATAGGGCTTTAAATCCTTATTTCCTTCATTGTATGCATCTTAAGGCATCATTTTTAAATGGTAGAAGCATGTCTACAGATTTATGTGCATCTTTAGGGTCTAATTTACATAAAAAACAAGTGCAGAGTGTTTCTTAGACCCAGGGCAGCAGATACAAGGAAAGCACCTAATGAATAAAAAAAAATGTTTGGATAAAACTTATATAAACTCTTACATATGCTAATAAGATGAAAGGCTATAGTTACGAGCTGAATTGTGTACTGACACAAGTAGCTCTGTGCAATAAGTGACAGAATTTCAGTGTCCTTGAATCCAAAATAACATATTGTGAGAAGACACTTTCCCATAAATCTATCTCTGTATGTTCTTTTCAACACCTCTAGAGCACAGGCAATACTAAGGGATGCAATAACAGCTTCTCAGTTGGTATAAATTTCATCTTTATAGGGATCACCCCCTATTTAAGGGCACCTTTCCACTTCCCAAAGAGCACTGATAGAAGGTAATTATAAACCTTATCTCGCATGATTTGGATCATCAGCTGGCATTCATAGGAAAGGTACCTCTAAATGAGGTGTGTATGTGCATGGAGGGGGATATGCTCACCAAGTTTCAATATACCGATCTTTTCATCCAACATAAATTTTTAATGCAGGAGGAATTTAGTTTTGCAATACAAAGCTTGGAAGCAATAGAGTTTGTGTAAACAGCCAGCCACAGGGAGACTGCACTCCACAAATATGTACTGCCAACAAAATCCATTTCCACAGCCGTTTAATTCATGAGTTACTGTCTGTTGTGCTTAAAACATAATTCAGCACTCAGCCTCCCCATCCGTGGCACCAAGTAACAACGCCCAGGGCACTGCTCAGGGTGTTGCCGATTTAGACAGTAATCTCTGTACAGCCCTGTCCTGCCTCGATAGCCTCACACTGCAAAACACACCTGCATAAAGTGGGGCTTGCAGAAAGCAGCACTACGTCAACAGGAGGGAAACCCCTTCTTCCCTCTCATGAAGGCGGGTGGGCACCTCTCCCTGCCCCAGTTACTCAGCCATGCGGTAGGGACGATAGCTCCTCATCTCCCAGAGGAGGAATTCATTAGCATTTCTTATGCCTCATGCATTAGGGTGATGAGACAAAAAGCCCAGATCATCAATTTATTAATGCCAGCGCTACAGAAATGCTAACCAAACCAGTGGAGTTGCTCCAGATTTGCTCCCACGTGACACCGGTCTGGACCTCCTGGCAACTAACAGTTGACCAAGCTGAGATATCAGTTGCTGACCTTCTGCTGGCACCTCAGGGCTCCGACCTTAGCTCCCTGTGCTACTATACACAAGCCAGTCAGGCCATCCCCTTAAAGTATTTACAAACTTTGCAGGCAGGACAAAATGACAGAAAAAGAAAAATGAGGGGAAAGAAAGTCACACAAAGATGGAAGCTGACACCAGAGTGGTGGCAAGGCTGGAGAATGGCTCCCAGGCCAGGCTTGCAGCACGCAGCTTGGCCATCGCAGCAGCAATGAGAGCACTTCACCTCCCCCCTCGGTTGGTCTCAGACTCCATGCAATCATCACCCTACTTTTAATCAATTTGAGGACATATTGTTCCCTTACAACTACAATTAGAACTCCGCTGAATATTTTTTCCAGTACTATGAACTGCAAGGTTATTTAACAATACCAAATCAATTGGCTACCTTAATGTACCACCCAGAGTTAGCGTGTACCAAAAGTTATTATACAAGTAATATGCAAAGACTGCAGTCTTTCTCAGAGTCCTTTCCTACCCCCTCTTTGCCACAGTGATGGAGACAGTCAGCACTTTTTTTGCAGATCAATACTGCACTTGAATGTGACCACCACTCCAATTATTGCCTCAATTACAGAGGCAGGAGTTTGCTCCTGCACACCTACCTCTTTATTGAAAAAGCACCATGCATATGCTGCCCATTGAAATGATACCTGTGGGAAATCATTAACCCACTAATTTGAAATCAATTTAAAGTCCATTTGCCTAATGACATGAGCACTGTAAATTATCTATAAATTGTTAATTTATGAGAAAATGACATCAGAATTTTTGGTTTATTAATTGGCTTTTCCAGATGCAAGTTATTTCTAAAGCTTTATAATCCATGTCTCTTGGTGAGCAAACATTAAAACCCGCTTAATAAGATGCCTTTTATGCCAAGAAAGAGAGTAAAATTAGTAAACCCGCTCTTGTGAACACTTCAGTATAAGGGTTTATGCATTCATCCTAGCAATTAGAGAAGGAGAAGTCATGGGGAGAATGAAAAAAGGTCCTTTGAGTGTCTGTTCACGTTCTTGAACAAAATTGGTTCCAACCACATTTGCATTTTTCAGAGGCAAAATTCCTCTGAGTGCAGATGCCAACACCAGCCCAGGTCACCTCTCCCATCATCCTTGTGCCTCACTGGCAAGGACTCCGCCATGCACAGAATGAGCTAAGAACCTCACCTCAGCAAATACTTGAGCGACAGACTTGCTGGCCAAAGCATTAGCAGGAAATGATTGTCAAAGTCTGTGTCCAGGGACCAGGTTGTGATTTCTTTACTGATACGGAGGTATTAGAGACTAACTTTCCTAACAACTTCAGTACATCTACATCTAGCATGGGAATGCAGAGTCCTTCTTCAGATTATTTTCTCATAATATCATGTACCCAGGTCCACAAAAGTTAAGTATCTGGACAACTAACTCCTATTTCAGTCTCTCACTCCAGTTGGTTGGATCTGTACTGCAATACTCCAGGTCCTGAATTTCCCTCCTACCCCATGCAGCTGCTTGGGAATTGCTTACACACCCAGAAATTGCAGCCACCCACAGAAATCAAGTCCACGCAATTTCTCTACCCCGTGGTAACTAGGCAACATGACTGCAATTTTCAAATATTGACATCTACCAACAAAAATACAAGGGTGAAGAAATTGGGGTTTGATTAACCCAAACAGCAAATGCACCTGAAGAAACTACAGCCTGCTCCCAGTCAGTCACTGGGCACAGATTTATTGCAGATGAGTTTCTTGGTCCCAACACTCACCTTTACTGAACAGTCAGAAATAAAATCTCCAAGTGCACCATGACCTTGCCAGGAATAAAAAGGGGAGCACAATGTTTTCGGCTGCAGTCTGATGTCCAGCAAATCTTTCAGCACTGGATTCTCCACTTTCGGTACAATTTGAAGGGAAAAGACAGTACAGGAGCGAGGTAACAGGTGCTTAGCAGAGCTTTGCTTCAAATCCCCAATTTCCACTTGGGGAGAAGGGCAAAGCCACGAGGAAGTTCCCAGATCAAGCATCCAGCAGCAACTTACAGATCACCAGGCCAGGCTGCTTTCAGCTATATCTGGAGAAAAGCAAGTGAGCCCCAAAGCTGGCAGCAGCACTGCTTGTTCCACCATGGGGCACACACACAAGGCATGGGGTAAGCCAGCTCCACTCCCTCTTTTCTCTTCCTGATCTTTTTAGGACCTGATCCAAAAATCCCCAAAACAACATGAAGACTCTCAGGAGAGCTTGTGTGCACATAAATGAAAGCTCCTCTGTGCAGGGACCAACCACCCCTGTGCTCAAGCACCTGCCAGCATGCACAGAAAGCTGCAGCTTTCTATTTTGGCAAAAACAGAATCTTCAAACCTTCCCTCTTCCATTAATGCTCTATTTAACTCTGTCTTTGAATCTGTCTGGATTACAAACCCACCCCCTCTCAGCAAACCCCCTTCCCAGACAGCCCTCCCCCTCTTCTCTACTAAACAGATACTAAATATATACTGGGGAGAACTTTTTGGGAAAAGAAGACTGGGATTTTTAAAAGCTTCCCCCTCCTTCATCTACTCCACAAGCACACACTCCAAAACAGAGCTGCTTTGTTGTTTGCTTTCATGGGTCCCAACAGAGAGCTCATCCCTCTGCCACCATTCATTGCCACAGCTCCTGCTGCAAGAGCCCAGTGCAATCCTCTTCCCCAAGGATATGCCAAGCCCCTCTGCTGCTCTCCTCTAGCAAATCCCAGCAATGCCCCGGCAGGTCAGGTGATGAATGCAAGCACGCTGAAAGAACAACTGGCAGCAGAACGCTGGCCCTATTCCCCGATCCCCTAGTGAAACCAATCCAGTCGGAAGAATTCCTGCCTGCTGATATGCTAATATTTTAAATGAAATTTAATTGGTTTCCCAACACTACCCATGTCACTTGCACACCCATGCCAGTCCTCATTGCTGTCAGCCCTGTTGTGCTGCATCTGCACCCTGCACTGCCACCCATACAGCCCAAATAGAGGAGACACTGGTTCCCATGGGTCTGTTCTGCTTGCCTCACTTGTGCTCTGAATATATTTATTCTGGTGTGACACCACAGCACCACCTGTTCTGATCATTTCGCGGTTGCCATTTAAAAGAAAACACCCTTAGGGTGGGGGAGAGCAGATAAGAAAATGCAGCAGTCCTTGTGCTGGCTGCTCTTAGAAACAGCACGAGGGGAAGGGTGCGTGGGTGAGGGTATGTGTAGGAGATCAGTGAGTCACACACCATCTTTAGCCAGCTGGAACTCCTCTGCAGCTCTTGCAGAGCTCAGTCCAAGAGCCCATTGATATCTCTGCAGCAACCGAGTTGTAGGTAACATACCTGCGCAGGGCTGAGCTTTCCTGCTGCAGCTGCTCAGAAGCAGAAGTAGCTGATCAGACTAGCTCACCTCATTTCCATTGAGCACAAGTCCTCCAATTTTATGCTGGCATTAAATGAGCATATCATTTGTTTCAGCTCTCTGCTCAGAGAGGCTATGGCTGTATCAGTCCTCCACGAAAGGCACCTGAAGCAGCAGGATGACATGCCTGGCCCTCAGGAGGGCCTTGTCCGCCCAGTAACTGTAATTTTCCTCCATGGCCCTCTGGAGAACCTTGTCCCCACTTCCCCCACCCCTTCAAGCCATAAGCTCCCCCAATAACACAGCCCTGCTTCAGGCTGGATCAAAATGACACTGTTCAAGCCATACTGCCTTATAATCAGACAACAGGTAACATTACCAAGGACAAGAGCTCCACAGTCTTCCCAGGGAAGAGACTAGTTGTCTTCAGCTCTTGCTACACCCCATGTTTTTGACCAGCACCTCCTCATCTCTCTCCCCCCGAATTTTCTCCCCCAAATGCCACATCCCTCCCAGCTCATCCCTCCTGGAGAAAAGGCAGCATAACCAATAGCCTGATGCAAAAGCTCTTGCAGTTAAGGCAGCAGAGAACCTCAAAGCTGTCTCTTCCCAGGTACAATGCAAGGCCTTGCCTAGATCGCTGGGAACATCTTTGGTTTTATGTTTATTTTTCAGTGTGATCATCAACCAAGACAGCAAAGAGACTCATCACCATCCATCACGAGCTTCATTGTTTAGTAATAAGATGTATTGCCCCCTTGCAGCAAAATAACACTCCAGCCAGAGCACCCATTTGTTATGATCTGGCTGACTGGGACAGCTGTTCATGTCAATGCCGTAAACACTCCATTTGGAGCAGAGACAGCAAATTTTAAGTGCTAATAAATGGGATTGCAGGCTGCCAAGCCTGCGCAAGGTTAGCGGCTGGTCACCACCAGCCTTTCCCAGCCAGGCTCCTTGAGCAGCTCCGGTCCAGTGCTGCCTGCCCACCCCAACCACCGACTCCTTCAAACACAGCACAGGGAACATGGCCCTGCCTGCCAAGCCATCCCAGCCCTGTCCCACATGTCCCCCCCCCAGCACCTGGTTAACTCTGCTCGAGCTGCCACAGCACAGCTACCGTCACAGAGTGCCCCCAAAAACCAGCCGCGAGGTGGGCAGGGAGGGTTTGTTACCAGAGCCAGTGGGGTAAGGTGGCGTTCTCAGCTCAGCAGGAATGGGGTCAGAGAAGCAGTGCTGAAGGAAGAACTTACTTGACTCCATGCATCAGGAGGGAGCTGAATCTGCTTTTCTGTAGTTAGCTTTATTAGAAATGACCTCAGCAGATCAGACAGCAGAGAGATGGCTTTCTGGAGAGCACTGGTGGACTTCTCTGGTAGCATATGATGATAACCTGCGGAGGACAGAATTAATGCTTAGCTGGGTATCTCTGACCTGGTGCCCTCTGTGCTTTCCAGGGTTAGAGGCATGCTCTTATCTTAGGTTTATTACCAGCTGCACGGACTGCTGAGCCCTAAAGCTCCAAAGCAGCAAAGGGCCAGCAAAACTCAGCCTCTGGCAGCAACTAGAAGACAGCTGCATACTGGGAGGTAAGAGATGATCTGTCACCACACCAGATGCCCAAACACATGCTAGGACAGTTAAGAGCATGCTTTCTCTCCCCACATAAGCTCCACTATGACCAGTGTAAGCCAGGCCCCAAGTAAACAGCAACCGTCCTGTATTCTCAGCTAGGGGCAAGAGCCCGAGGACACTGAGAGGGTGCCTGCACAACAGCCGCTCAGCAAGGGCAGAGCCTCTGCAGAGCAGCCTTAGATGATACATGAGGGCCTTCTGGCAGCATCTATCAGTGGATTTCACTGAAGTCACAGCCTCACACATTAGACACAGATGTCACTTCCATTTTTACATCAGGAAAAATAAAGCTTAAAGACATAGAGACAAAGCACTGGCAAGATTTCATGATTTATCATCACTGCCATTGCAGACATTCACAACAGCCTGGGTTTACCCTTTGGCTCTCTTATAGCAGCTCCTTTAAGAGGTACGTGAATACCAGAGGCAGGGGACACGTCTGCTGCTCGATCACACCTATATCTCTGACAAGCTAGAACCCTCAGGAAGACTGCAAGGGTTAAAAAAAAAAAAAATAATCAGCCCACCACCCTCTGCAGCCAGCCTGAGAAACTGTCTTCAGGAGCAGTTTACCCCCAAAGAGCACACAGTCGGAACACTGTGCACCATCCAGAGCTAGTCCATAATACTTGCAGGAAAAATAAAAAGCTGGTCTAGTTTTCACAGAATTCAGTCAGGCTCCCAAACTGTTTCAGCTGTCTGCAGGCAGCACCACGTCACCATGCCAAAGAGCATGGGCTGACTCTAAAGATAGGAACGGGTAAAGGCAGCAAACATGACCAAAGCAGCACCTCACCACTACCTTCCCTTGAGCAGCCTTGCAGCTTAAGAGTGAGTTTCACCTACCAGAAACTCCCCCCTCTCCAAAGAGCTGGAAAGAAAATCTCACAGGCAGCAGATCCTTCAGCACTTTTGGGCTGCATCTCATTCAGGAAATGACCCCAAGCCCAGGTGACACTCAAGGAGATGAACTGCCACTGCTCACCCTCTAGTGACAAAACTATATTGTCCATCAAACAAAAACTCCTTGAAGCAAAGCAGAGTAGCTGTGGCAGGCAGCAGCGAACTCATCCTGCTCTTGAATGCCACCAAGGGACAGCTCGTGGCTCTCATCACTCCCCATAGCATGGGGCTGTTCTGACAAGCAGTGCTCAACGCTGAGACAACAAACTTTGGTCCAGACTCAGCCATTTGTGGGCAATTAGTTTATGCACTGACTGCTTGATCAGCTCATCTCATTTTTTCCAACTCCTTTGTTAGTCTGAAAAAAGCTACGGGGAAGCCCAGGCCATTACATCTTGGGAAATGCTCCCAGGAGCCTGCGCAAGCCAGCCAATGGGTTTGGGAATGGGTTCAAGAGAGAACACCCAAGTCCCTATTGCCTCTTCATATGCGAACATGAGACAGCCCTGGGAAGCTCAGCAGGACAGAAGCCACCAGCTAGAAAGGATTAAAAGTCCTAGTGCAGACATGCAACCTTCCCTTGCAATCCCCTTGCACTTCTCACTCAGCACCAAGAGATTAAATTGAAAAGGTCATTAAAGTTTAAGGAAAAAAAAAAAAAAGCACCTCTGCACAGCTGTTGTAAAAGCTCACCCCGTTTGCCCTTCCCCAGGCTGTAAAGGGTCCCATCCCTTCTGTGCCTGCACTCTCTGGGTTCAGTTTGGTTAGGGAAATAATCTCAGATCACCTAATTTCGTGTAGGAACTTCTTCATCACCCAACACCCATCACCTGCAGTGCTCCAACAAGGCTGCAGAGCTCTTTGGTGATGGGGAATGAGACATCAGTGCCCACACCTGTAGCTAGGATGAGCCTAACACAGAACATAAGCTAACAAGCATTAAAGTAAAGCAATCATGAGGTAGCAAGAGCTGCTTGCCATCCTGCCAAAACCAGCCAAGCCACAATGCACTCGGTGTCACAATTCAGCTCACTCCTTCAGGGACTGGATATCCTCACACCCACCCTCATTCTGGGGACTCTCAGACTGCCACATCTCCTGCTGGAAGAGGACGTGACCCGGCCTCCCTGTCCACACGCTATCAGATCAGCTACCCAAAGCAGCACCACAACCCTTCCCCTGAGACATACCCCCTCTTGGTTAGTCCGTACACAGAAGTTATCCATACCTCCTCCCTGCCCTTATTTGCCCCTTAGCAGCCCTTATTGTTGCCTCATAACCTCCTTTTCCAGAAGCAGAACCTTTCATGTTTAAGATGGAGGACATTTCTACTGTCTGCCTAAATCACAGCCTATTTGTAATTTAATTCAACCTCCTCCACTTCCCATCACAAGCAGGTATTTACAGTGCTGTTTACCAGCTGCTGCCTTTCAGCCCAACCATGGCTGCACTTCACTGGCAGATGAATTGATCCGCCCAGACAGACAAATGCACAATCTGGCAAAACAGCTTCTCTGCTTCAAATCTGGGTTTGAAACCAAATCTTTGGCAACCTTTCTCACCCCAGCCCAATGCACTTCAGGCCTTACTCCTGTCCAGGCTCCTTCACTGCTTTTCTCCCTGCCAGAACATCCATCAGGGTGCTACCAAGCTCCCCGGCCCTTCCTACTACTTGTTGCATGCAGCAGTCTGAAACATGTTTTCATGCTGAGCTCCTGGGGCAATAAACTTGCTCTAACTTGAGAGAAACAAAAAAAGGCGACAAGAAATAGGCATCGCAGGCCAACACTCAGAGAAATGTGATCTACAAACCTTCCAAGTTCGAACTGTTTTGGGCTCACTTCAGCTCCTGCGCTGGCTCACAGCGAAGGAAAGCCTGGCGCCCAGCCTCTCCGGCTTTTGCTCATCACCATCCTCAGGCCTTGGGAAGCACATAATAGCTGAATAAATAGCCACGAGGATAAAAAAAGAGCATCCCAGAGGCACAGCTCCCCACAGGTCTGCCAGAGCTCTGTTCACGGCTTGAGGAGCCACTAAGATGTGTCATCTGCAGGGTGACAAATTGCCAGGGAAGGGAAGAGAGTGAGTCATCCTCTCTGACTGACCTTTGTGTCAGTCATCAGAGGGAGAAGACTGTTCCGGAGCTACTCAGGGATGGATAACAAGCTACGCAGGGCTGCACAGAAACCAGCCGTGGGCCAAGCCCCAGCCCCGTTCAACACAGGGCAGTGCCCCCCCAGGCACCGCGAACGGGGTGCTTTGAGAGGGCAGGTGAGAGACAGCGAGCACAGCACAGGGCTGAAAAACACCACGGAGCAAAAACCACGCTCGAGACTGTGTGTGGAGGGAAAAAAGAAATTAAAAAACCAGATGACCCTTGTTTTCATCAGCGTGGCTGAGTCGGACGTGTGTAAGGTTTGAAAGCTCGGTGCGGTGGGGCCCTGAGAGGACGGACCCCCGCCTGCCCCCCCAGTGCTGCTCGGCGCGGCCACGGTCCCCTCCGCCCTGCCACAGGGGAACCACTTCCCCGGGGCGACACCGTGTCCTGTCGTGTGGTGTCGCAGCGGAGGCAGCCGGCTCCCCTCAGCGCTTCCCCCCCCCCGCCCCGCAGTTGCGTCTTAACGACGCCCTGATGAGGTAACGGCGGCACCTGGGCCCGCCCGCACCGGCGGCTCGCGCTGCGGCTCGTGCCACGGCCTCGTGCCACGGCCTTGTGCAAAGGCGGGAGGGCTCGTGCCACCCCCGTGCACACACCCCCCCCCGCCCCGGGAGTTTCAGCCATTTTAGCAGCCCTCCCTCCCCCGAAATAAGGGGCACTACCGAGTCCGGCCCCCGCTCTTCCATCTCCCCATCTCCCCAAAAAGTCTCCCAGGGACGGGGAGGTGATGGAGGGACGAAGGCGCAGCGGCAGCGTCCTGCAAAACGGCAGGCGCACAGTTTTCAGAGAGAAGGTGACTTTTGCCTTTCAAGCCGCGGAATCAGGGCCTAGGGTCTGGGGTGGGAATTCGGGGTGGAAAGGGGACAAGGGGCCCCTAAATGCTGGTGGGGCACCAGGGAGGCAACGGAGACCTTGCTGTGCCACAGCTTGACAGAAGACGGGGGGGAATTTGCTGCACATAATGAAGACTTCACACCAGACTCACTCACCTGGAAGAAGAGATAGGGTTCTGCCGGATCGCAGGCAGCAGGTTTCAGAGCGTGGACCATCAGTCTTAGCACAGGGGCTGAGCCAGCAGCCCTGCATAGACAGGCTCCCACAGACGGTAACACAATTCCTTCCCACCTCTGCCAGCTTGAAATGAATAGTGAGCAGCTGTCACCCCGTATAATCCATCCTCTGAGCCCCTTCCCCTGTCCCAAACCCTTCCCCAGCCCAGCAGCTGTTTCCTGCTGATCTCTGCCTGTGTCTGCAGCTGCTGTACCCCAGGGTACCCCTTTCCTGTGCCCCCATCCCCACATTTGGCAGCCCTGGGCACTCACCACTGCCAGGTGGTCTCACAGTCCTGCAGACTCAGAGAAACATGTACCTCCTTGGTGGTCCACAATCCGCAGGCAGCTCCCCACCAGCATGCAAGGGAGCGCCTGTTGTGCCTGCTCTTGGGGCAAGGGGCTGAATTTGTAGCCAAAACCAACCCCCTTCCAGCCTTGCTTGGCAACCTCCCAGCAGCAGGCTTGAGCATAAACCCTCCCCTACCTGCAATCCCCAACTTCTCATTAAAGGGTCCACATTCCTCCTTCCTGTGGATACCACATTTTTTTCTTATTCATCAGACTGTGACCCTGAGCCTTCCTGGTATTTATTACAACAGGGGTTTCACCGGTAACTTTGGCCTCATCCGTAGAAGTAAGGGCTTGAAAACATGGGAGGTTTTTTGCTGCAACGTGCTGTCGGTGCTGTCCTTCCCAGCAGCGTTGTCGCTGGGTGCAATGTGGGCACACCCAAATGAGAGGGTGTGGGGAGCAAACCTCGCTCAGCATGGCTGCAAAGACAGGTAAGTGCCTGGGTCCTCCTCCTATCCTGCCGCCGGCCTCTGTGTGCATCAGTTCAGTGCGGTCCTGGGAGGTGCAGAGTAGCACTTCGCTGCTGCAGCACAGGACACAAAGACAAAACCTTGACCAGAAGTTCATGCCAGGTATTGTGCGTTGTGAGAAACTGCAGCAGGAGCAGGCAGATGAACCCTCTTCTTGCAGGGTTAGCACAGAGGTGCAATTTTCACACACGGCAAGTAGCACGGTATGGAGTGGAGGAGTAGAAGGTCTCCACAAAACTTGGATAAAGCTCCCAGTCAAGCCAGCCCTCTTGCAGGCCTGCATGGGATCCTGAGCTGGCTTTTCTGGACTGTCAGCTTTTCTGGATGTGGTAAGCTGGCTTCAACGGGTCTGATTTCAGCATCAGGAGCAATCCTGTGCACATTCGGAACCGGTGCTGTGGCCTCATCCCCACTGCATTACTTGCACAACACACAACATGTTGGTGCCATGCCCGCCAGCGCTACGCTTACATGCAACAGTGACACAATGATGAGTGAAGGATCCAAAGGTGCGAATGTCAAAATTTTTTATTTACAAGAGTCTCCAAAAATCAAGGAACACTGAAAATAGTGAGGGTAGGAGACGACTTACAAAAGTAACACGTGTACGTTACATCAGGAATTGTGCTACATCACTCTGAGAACCGACAATCTAAGGTCTGCACACGACGTGGTGAAACAGCAGTGCCCTCCCTCCCTCCCTCCTTGGGGTGCTCACACCTCTTCTCTCCTTGGCTTTTGAACCATCCTCCCTCCCAGCTGTTCTCTTCTGCTTCCCCCTGCAAACCTTTCTGCTCATCTGCTTGTTGCTCTGCCTCTGGTCCTGGCCATCACCCTCCCGTCCCCTTCAGCAACTGCCCAAAGGAGGAGTGGAGGGGACAAAGCCAAACAGCCAAGTAACTACGTCCTCAGGATGGAGACAGGGCTTGAAAGACTTTCAGCTCTGGGGCCCTGGGTACTAAGCGAGGGCACAGCAGTTAGCAGAGGCCTTTGAAAAAGCGTAACCTGTGAACTATGGCTTGCATGCAATCTGGGGTGAGGAGTGATTTTGGAAGAAATAACCAAGAGACTGTGAGTTTGTCCCGCCTGCCTGCAAATCAATCAGCACAGCTTCCTTGGTGGACAGCATGAGAGGATTTATACATGTCACAGGATTAAATAAAATGCCTTTTATAACCTTCCAGGCTGCTCTGGTAAGAGAACTCAGTGCAGCACAAGCTAAAAGAATTAGATGCCATGACATAAAGCAACATCCCAGTTTGCTCCAGCAGAGACAGAGCCAGGGGTCTCTGGAGACCACTGCATCCAGACTACTGTATCAGTGGTCCTAGTAACTCTGTAAGCATGCCACATGTCCTTTTCCTTAGGCATACTTCCCAGGCTGGCTTTGCTCTGGCATAGTTTCAGATCCAGCAGGGATCGAGAAACACAGCCCAGCTCAGCCACTGATCCCCTTTCAGCATCTGCAGCCTTTGAAATTGCCGAGGTTGGTGGCCAAACCTGATGCCCTAGTTGCCTGTACAGACCCTGCGTGAACCCAGCACCTCAGGAGGCACCATAACATAAGGAAACAAACAGAGCGAGGAGACCTGGGTCTATTCCTTCCTCTGACACTGACCTTTGCAAGTCATGTCAGCTCTGTTCCTCCTCGCTCCAAAGCTGATTTTGACAGGGCTGTTGTGAGCAGAGACTCTCTCCCTGAGTGTCCACAGCCAGGGGAAGCCTTCAACTCAATCAGCAGCTCCACTGAAGGCAAGGAGCAGCAACACCAGCTCTGTGCATATACCACAGTGCTTCAACACTGGGGAGCAGTGCCCTTGTGCAACCGCCCTGGGCTAGCAGGGAGAGCGCTTTGGGTCAGGACAGGACCCACTCCATTTTGTAGGAGATTGCAGAGTTTCAGAATGATCCCCATCCTGAAACATTAACATCAACTTTTCAAAATGTAACCCTCAAAACAAGATTTACTAAAGGAGTGGGCAGTTAACAGAAATATTCCATTGCAGTGTGCTGTAACTGAGAATTCATGTACATTTCTTTTTAATTGCAGCAAGATTGTTTTGAAATGGAAAATCAGAGCATTCTCTTCCAAGTAAGGATGGTCTGCTGTGTTCTACTGTTTAAAAACATCAAAACTGACAGCTTTGTCTGAAACATTTTAACTCCCCAGCTTCCTCTGCCTGAGAAACTCTCCCTGAGACAATCTTCAGCCACTTTTAGTCCAGACTCTGTGAGCACCTTAGGCACGAGCATCTACCACAGGGAAGGCTGAACCTTGCTCAGCAAGATGACAGGGCCCAAGAGATGGTCTGGGAAACAGAGGAGTCATCAGAGAAAGAAGATAGGCAGAGATGTGGGAGGAATTAATTTAGGGCGAGCATCTGCTCCCGGAACAGCGCCAGACAGGTGAGGCCTTGCTTTTTATTGCTATGAGCATCTGCCTTGGAGCACCGATTCCCAGCAGGGCTGTCAGCCCCACCTTCGCATTTGCTCAGATAAGCCCATCCATTTTCTTACCTCTATAATTTTATGAATATTTTCTAATCCCAAGGAGGAGGCTGCCTACGTGGAGATGGATGTGCGCATCTGCTACTGATTTATTGTCTCCACCAACGCTTGGGGAGATCAGGGTGCTGTAAGCATTTTGGGGAATGCTGGGCCCCACCTCTAAGCCTCTTTCACTCCAGCACATGGAGAAAGCACTGGCCACCCTGACCAGAGAGCTGTGCAGAGTGAAATGACAATGGGGCAAATGTCTGGTTAGATCTTAAGACAAGTGTCATGACTATGTTTAATCAAGTTTTCAGCTTACCAACATCCAGCGGGTCCTTGCAGTGAAAAGCACCACCTAGGATCATCTCCTGGCTCTTCTGCCATCCTACTACACTCTGGAGTAAGTTCCTCCTCCTCTCCTTGCCTCAGTTTCCTTGCTGGAGGGGCACAATCTCCTCAATATGCCTTTGGGAATCATCTGCTACAGCTCTGCACTTATCTCAATCTCTCATTTTCCTTTCTGAATCGCTCCAGCTATTGCTTTCCCAGTACCACCTTGGACAAACAAGGGCAAGGTGATGCCCTGCTCCTGCTAGTGCCAGCCAGCCCTTCTGCACTGAGTGAGCCTGGGCTGGCCAGAGAGGAGAAGGGAAAATGATAGCTTGTCCTTTCCCCTGCCTGCTCCAGAAAACAGGGCAGATCCTGTCACGTGCCAAGAACTCTGTTATTTTTGTCTGCGGATCAGACACTGCCAGATCAGACCCAAGAGACGTAAAAGGTTTTCCACTACTTTGAAATTAATCTTTGCCTTCCAAGAGTGGCTAAATGAATGGTCCCAGCATGGTGTGTCCAGAATCACTCTGGAGGCAGGGGGCTTACATAGCCTCTTTACAGTGAGCACAAACATAGGACACCAGGGACTTAAATGAGCTTTAAACTTTGCAGGATTCAAAGCACATCTGTGCCTTGTCTTAAAGACCTTTCAAGGTCTCTTCACGCTCATAGAAGGAGGAACTTCCTCTAAGGGTGCACTCAGCACCTTATTCTCTTGTCTGCTGACCTGGAAATATCCATCAGCTTTAATCACCCCAAAGAGTTTGAAGCATTAGCTGAATTCAGGTCAAGCCACCAGCCAGAGCATCCTTGGCAGCAGCACTAAGGCTACCTTGCTCTCCGCCGCAGCACTCACACAGCCACATGGGTCTCATAAGGCTGTAAATCATCAGCACGCTGCCCTCTGTGCTCACTGCCACTTAGGAGTGCTCAGGGGCACAAATAGTAATTAAATTTGGAGAACAGACATAGGGAAAAGCATGGCTTACAGATCAACATTAGGGCTGAACTGTGCACAGCAGCCATCAAAGCAGCACAGCTTAAGGACAGTAAAAAAAATCCTTTCCAGAACCATTTATTCATGGGCACAGGGTTCATTATGAAGGAACTGGTGCAGATCAGAGGTAGGTGCCAAGGAACATTTAACATTTTGCAGAAAGTGGTAACTCAGCTGCACCATGGGATGGCAAGGAACAAACCAAGTCTGTTC
Source organism: Fregata magnificens (assembly GCA_013389945.1). Classification (NCBI taxonomy): domain Eukaryota; kingdom Metazoa; phylum Chordata; class Aves; order Suliformes; family Fregatidae; genus Fregata; species Fregata magnificens. Next base: position 331,302 of record WAAD01042685.1, read on the forward strand.
TGCCCATGCTCTCACCACCCTCACTGCCTGCGGCAGGATTGCTCTGGCTTTCCCCTAGCATCAATGAGAGTCCTGTCCTAGCACTCCTCTCTCCAGCTGACAACTTGGGGAACCTACTTTAGGAACAAACATTTGATCCAGTTTCACAGGGATGACATGATGTGAAGGTGTAAGGCTGGTAGGGATCAGAGCAGGGATACACTGAGCCAATCAGAAGCAGCTGCTGGTCTGTCTCAGCAGCACAGTCCCCAGAACTTGGCTGGCAACGAGGATAGGCTTCCTGGAACTTCCATCTTAAAAAGGGGGTCAAATCCAGACAGAGAACACAAAGCCACCAGGGACACGGTATCTCCAGACAAATGGAGTGAGGCTGCTTTCTGACCAACCCCCTCTATTGGCATCCCTGTAAATAACATTTAATTCATCTCCCAGTGGGCCCAACCCCTCCCCTTCTGTTGAGGGCCAGATGTGCTGCATATCAATGCACACACTTAGCTATTTCAATTTTAGAAATATGATGGAATCAGTGATGCTTAAAATGTACTTGTTAATGGCACCAGTTTGCGATTTCATTTTACCTTAATATAAACCATCTGAGCAGGCAGCAGCCACAGGCTGAAGCTCCGCTGCCCTCATGTCTCCACAATGGAGGGTGTCTCTAAGCTGCCACAGAGGATGCACCACTGTTTATTCGTGCACGCCACCAGGCACGGGCTCTGCCTGGCCCCAGTAGTTACCTTGTCCTCAGGCTAAGAGCTGACTGCCATAACCAAAAGGCTCTGCAGGGACCTCAAGCCTGTCTGTTTTCTCTCCACCATGAAGAGCAGAGGCAGTGACTGGTGAGGTCGCACACTGAGCAGGAGGTTGGACTGGGCATCGATACTGCCTTGGCCTCACTACTGCGATGAGGGCAAGGAGGGCAGGCCACTGAGGGCACCAATTGCATTCCTGATGGCTGTTCACAGATCCAAGAGATCCCAGTAAAAGGTGCGCTGTCCCTTCAGAAAGAAGGGGAAAGCCATGCATCCTGATGCCCCCTGTGAATGATGAAAGCAGGTCCCTGCAGGTGGTGCCACCCAACATCTCTAGTTTGGATCCCACAATGACACCCATAAGAGGTCCTGTGCAGTGAGTTCACTGATGGTCTAACTTGGGCACAGGACATGGCAAAGGGGTCCAGATGCTATTTCCCAGGTCTGTCCAACAGCTCACTGCTGTTTTCGAAGGCTCAGGTAGTGAGGCACAGGCTTGGCATAGGGGTAGGATGTCACCTTAAGAGCCATTGTTGCAATGCTGACCCTGGCCAAAGGGAGGGGAGAACAGAGGGGAAGGTTTTGAAAGGGATCAGATGGCCTTCCCAACTTCTCCCCTTTTAGCTTTGCGGTTCCAGAAAGCTCTGTTCTTTTGTTCTTTTGGGGGGGGGTGGGGAACCTCCAAAAAAGAAAGGAAAAAAAAAAAGAAAAAGAAAAGCAGAAAGAAAATTGAGAGGAGGAGACCTCCTCCCCTCCTACTCATGGGCTGAGGTATTCCCTGGACAGCCCTCACTGTCCGTCATCCATCCATCACTACTGAAATAAATACAAGTTTAGAGCAAAACCCATTAGAAAATAAAGTGCATCTGGAGTTGAAAAACTTCTGGAAAAAGGGGATTTTTTCCTCTTTTTTTTTTTCTTACAAAAAATATCCTTTAAAAAAAAGAAAAGAGAAAGGGAGCAAGAAGACAGAGCATGTGGCTCTTGGCATAGGGTCTACAGGGCTGTCCCATTAGGCAGAGGGATCTTAAATCCACTCTTCAGCAAGGCGAGGCAGATGCATAGACCCAGAAGGCCAGCAAGAAGCACCCCCACCACAGCCTTGAGGCAGGAAGTCCTGCTGCGGATGAAGGTGCCAGGCGCCATGATGCTCAGCAGGGCTGTGCTCACAGTCAATGTGTACAGGATGGAGACTCCTGTGTTGAGGGCCACAATCTTCCCAAACTTGGCAAAAGGGGCAATGATGCAGAAGAACAGCGGAACGGTGGCAATCACTGTGGTGACGGCGCTTGAGACAATTGCCACACCCACGTGACGGACTGCTTCAATCGTCCTCCACTGGCGGCATGCTGTTGGGTCCTGGCAGAAGGGACAGCAGTGTTAAGGGGGAGTGGGGACAAGCACATGGGGCTGCACTAATGTTTTAGCCTTTGAGAGGGTAGCTTAGCTCATGGGGTCCTGGTCCAGGACAAAGATGCTGCATGATCGCAAACTGGACAGTTCATACAGTCTCTGAGCACACTTGGCAAACAGCCATAAGGTTAAAACCCAGTAGAGGCAAAATCTGCTGGATTTTGTGCCTCCTTTCAGCCACATCAGACTGACTGCTGGGCCTACACAACAGAGGCACTGCATGTAGACACTATGCCTGGGATCAGAGATCCCCAAGATTTTGCAGTCTCCTTCTTCCCGAAGATGGAAAAGATGTTAACAAGGCTGGAGAAGACCTGGAGGTCCAGCACAGCACAGCAAAGCAATTTGCAGAGGTTACGGAAAGAGTGTAGGGCCATTCCAGCACAAGACTATCTTCACTGGGGCATGAAAGGGGCTTGCTTTGGACACGGCTGTGGCCAGTAAAAAAGGGACAACCATGTGGGTTGGACCCTCAGCTAGGTTTACTGTACTCAGGTACACAGGCTCATATCAGTCTCTGGCCAGTCAGCTGGACAAGCAGTAAGCATCCCAGGCTTGCTGTGAGGGTGGCAAGACGCATTCCCCCCTTGCCCATCATGCCTTAGGTCCTGCATCACAGTTGAGTGGCACAGAGGGCATGAGGAAAATGGATACAAGGCTATAGGAAGAAAAGAGCTCACCTCTGCCTGGTGTAGTGGCAGGTTTTCCCCTGCCAGCAGGTAGCCCTCCACCAAGTGCACGCAGTAATCGACAGAGGAGCCAACGAGGATGGAGAGGGAAATGGCTTCCACAGCTCCCATTTCCCAGCCAGACCAGTACATGATGGTCACCACCAAGCAGACCACCCCTGTGTGAAGAAGGTCATGTTAGGCAAATTTAAAGGACTCTGGGACTGCTGCCGAGGCCTACTGATACAAGTCAGTCACTGGGGAGTTTGGGATTGTACCCCTGCAGATCTGCATGCTAGCCAGTCTGAATCTTGTACACACTCCCTCCCGCCCACAGAGGCAAACACTTCCCTCACCTTCCACTGGCCACAGGGGACCATTCAATCAGGTAATCAGACCTGCTGAGGACAGTGAAGCACCTAATTAAATATTAGGCAAACTGACAGACTGATGCCAATCTAGACTAATGCTTTTTAAATGAATCCAAGCCCAGGCAAGTGTGCATGTGTGCACATATGCACTACAGGAAAGAAGGGCCTTTGTTTTGCTTGCTGGAGCTACAGGCTGAGCGCATGCACAGGTTTTTCTTAAAGGCAAGAGTGATGTTTGTTTGTGAGTCATGTGTGGGAGACTAAGTGGTTTTAAAATGACAGATTTGATTTTTAAACTGAGAAGTTTAGCAACATACTTAGTCCACAATATCATCAAATCACCAGCCAGGGAGAGGGAACTATTTACAAATTTGCTTCAAATACTAACAAAACCGCTAAAATATTCAGCTTTTAAAATCTCCCACTGCTTGGGAACAGCAGCCATGGTGCAGATCCTTGGGAAGTAGTGCAATTTTTATTCAGAGCATGTGGGGCTTAATCACATTATTATACATAACAGGCAGGGATGGCATTTGCGTAGCTAAACCCCTTATTTAAACAAATAGAAGGGATTGTGTAGATAAAACACACTGGGAATTAGACACAGAAATCTACTTTCCCAATGAGGTTCCTGTGCATTTGTTGAGAGTTTCTCTCGTTCACCTAGGTATATCAGGACTGGCTCCTGGAAAGCCAAAAGGGTTTACACAGAGTAAGAGCAATTCAGTTCAAATCACCAGAGACTCAGCAGTGCCACAACCCACCAATTTCAGACAGAGGGAGAGCTTGACACATTGGAATTGGTGTTTTTACCTAAAATGCTGAGCAGCACTGGCAGCAGGAGGAGGATGTGAGTGGTAAACACCGCCACTGCAGCCACACAAATAATCAGTGAGAGGACGAGACCGTACAGGGCACTCTGCACTCCTGGAAGAAAACAGCCAGCTAATTTGACTCCTGGAAGGTGACAGCTGGGATGAGAAAGGCACTGTGTCCCTGCTGGCAACAAGGCAGGCAGGGACTCACACTGGGGGAGACGGGAAGGGGAGGATGAAAGTGGAAAGCAGGTGATCAGCTTCTTGCCTCTCACATCAGCAGGACAGAGTCCCTTCCCTTCTCTATTTCCCTGGGCTGTGTCTAGGATTTTGACAGTGTACGCTGCCTGGGGCAGAAACAGGCTTTAGGAGTTTGCACAGCAATGTTAAGGGACTGAAGGTATAGCACACGCCCATTAGATGGGACAGAATGTGCTGTGAAGATGTATCAGAGAGCGTCGGCTCCTCAGGGAGAGAAACATGGCAGTCACTTGCCTATAATCTCCATGAAGATCTGCTTCCAGTGCTCACAGGTCTGGAAACCGTGCCGGAGAGCAGAGCCCTCTGGGAAGAGCTGGAGTTGCTGCTGCAGGAATGTCTCCCATTTCAGGTAGTCAGCATATGTCTGGAAGGAAGATTTCCCCTTGTAGGTTGTCTGTAAGAAGAGGAACATGTTATTCTTGTGTCCTGCTCTTTGGAGCAGGGTATGCATGGCAAGGGAAGAGGTAGAACAAGCCAGCTGGGATTGCAGCACCAGGCAGAACTGGCAGTGGCAGATGGGCAAATCTGCCATCAGCTCTTTGCCTGAGCTCTCATGGTAAGAGCGAATGGTGGCATAAACAGCCACTTCTAGCAACTTGTGAGTAGAGGCATCTGCCTGCAACAAGGCACAAACACTAGGAAACACAAAATTATGGCTGCAAATGAAAGTGGCCAGTGCAGAAAGAGCAGAGCTAAACCCCCAGAGGTCACAAGAAGAAACTGTCACAGGGATTGATAGCAATGCCATGTGCTTACCGATTCAAATGCCATGGAGATCCACTGCACCTTCCCATCCTTCACCCCCACTGCCCCATGAGAGAGCTGTCCGGGCAGCAGATTTGGCTCAGGGATGTTCTTGCACTCAGGGTGCAACATCTGCAGAAAGGAGGAGATGCTGTAACCTGGAGAGAGAGAAAGAGCAAGGGATGGAGGACAGGACAGCGAAAGGAAGCACATTGGAGCAAGGGGGGAAAAAAAAACCCCAAGAGAAAGTTGCAGGTCCCATTTGTCAGCAGCTGCTTCCTCTTGCAACTCTGACTTGCCAAAGCCCTTGAGGTCTCAGCAGCAGAGCCCTCAGCTGCTGCTAGCTTGAAAGGGCTCTGCATCAGCACTGGACAGGACACTACCACCGCTTGTCCCCAGCTGTCAGGAAGCAGTACAAACAGCAAGAGCTGAGGAGCTGTCTGCCTGGCCTGGCAGGGATTTTCTCCAGGCATGAGATTGGCTCTTGGCCTGAAGCCAATATACACTTCCTAGACTCAGCTCCACAACCTTGTGACCTCTGAAGTTGGAAGAGACAGTCACTGATTAGGTCTGTGAAGCCACAGGGCAGTGACTAGCCTCATCACAACGAGATCAGGTGTGATTTGCTGGTTATTCAGGAGCTACTAAGAAGATATTTACTTGTCCAAAAGATTCTAAGTGTATCACAAGCAATACCCATGACTGGGAAGAACAGATGCAATTCTGTTCTTACCTTCACTGGATTAAATCCCAAAGAATATGCCCTGTGTCTTTGGAGTTAAAAAGATCATTTCTCTTTCTCATCTCCCAGAAAGCATGACCAGGGGCGTGTTCTAGAAGGGAGCTGTGACTTAAGCCAGGTGGAAACAGGCAGAGCTGCGCTGCAGCCAGGTCAGGAGAGCTGACTGCTGAGACACAGCTCTCCTCCCTGCGCTGCCTGCATTTACCATTGACTGGTACCTCCCTTTCCTTTCCCTGCTTTAGCAAGCTGGGATCTGAAAGTTTAAAAGCCCTTAGCAGCCACACTCCTCAGACTGGAGGGTGAGAACCAGTCTCCACCCAGGTGACAGTCACCACCCAGGATCTCCCCAGGGACTTTGTGGCTGGTGTTAGTCCTACCTACCAGAGGGCAGGCACTGAGCCCCTCCTGGCTTCACCAGCTCGGTGTTGCTGGCAATGGCTTTGCAGAGGCGGCACAGGTTGCCAATCTCTTTGAAGAGGTCGAAGCTGTCATCGTAGATAACGCTGCCCTTTCACAAGGAGACACAACAATAAGAGCACCACACATGAGGCATACACACAGCAACTGGCACAAAAAGGCAGAAGCTGAGTCTCCTGGCTACACAGCCTGGGACTAGCTTATACAGACCACAGGTTGTATGGTGGAAAAACCGACCAGACATCTTTGCCTCACCAGATAACCCAGGAAGAAACTACACACACAGAGCCACTGCCCCCTTCCCNGCACTGGTAAATGAATAGCCACCATGCCATGCCCAAAACCATTAGGGTCTGCCTAAGGAGCAGCTCTGAATCCCCAGCAGCGCCCAGCACAAAACTCCAGCTTTCTGCACGCTCCACTGCCTGCATTTTGCACTGCCCCCTCCCGAAAAAACAGGGAAAGGCTGTTTCTGCACAGTACCCCCAAATCAGAAGGCAGGAAGAACAGCAGAAAGCTGAAGTGCATCTGCCAAGTGACCAGAGCCAAGCATATTTTTTCTGGGGAAAGGCTGTGAATGTTGTCAAGGTACCAGATCTGGGAGATAAGCTGTTCCTGGAAAAGTCACATTTAGTAACCTTTCCCTGGAGTAATTTATTTGTATTTTTTCATGTTAATATCTGATAACAAGATAAACAATTATAGAAAAATATCAGTTCCCTGGATCTTGAATTTGTAGTGAGATTTTCATACTAAGCTCCAGATGGGTTTGCTTCTAAAATCCTCAGGAAAGCCAGATTTAGACTCAAAATTAGAAGGTTAGATATTGCACTCAGCATGGGATTTTCTGAAAAGTCTGAAGTGATTTCAGTAAGGGCTTCCTGATCTCCGTTATTTGTGAATTTGCTAAAACAGAAATGTACTTTGGGCTCATCACAATGCTACCATCTCTGCTATTCCATCTGTCTAGACCGCTGGACCACACTGCATGGGCTGTGGGGATTAACTAAACACCATCCAAGGAGACCATCCTTCACTCATCAGCCCCGAGCATGCCTGTCCAGCATGCCAGAATGTGTGTACCATGTCTCCGATGACGTGGTTGTCCGAGCGTCTTGTGCGATTAACACCTCTGATACCAAACACTACAAACACCATGGCTCCCGTGTCTACCAGTGGCCGCACTGCTGGCTTCCCGCAGCCCATGTTCATGCAAGGATTAAATCCTGAAGTGGCTGACAGCTTTGCTTTGGCTGCTGCTGTCAAATACAGAAGAAAGGTTGGTTACATCAGAAGGCGGCAAAAAAAGGTCTGATACTGGCCCAGACAGCCAGACATAGCTGAGCAGGTCCTCATCAGCTTACCTTTCTCACTGGGAACATAAAGGATGCCTTTGGTGGGTCCATCTGGGCTAGAGCTGAGAAGACAGCCAGGAGGTGCTACACACACTCGGCCATGGTAAGGGGGCTTGTGCGACTGGGCAAAATATAGTTTCCTGTGCAGCAAAGAAAGTTTGTTATGGGGGACCAGAGGTAGTAAAGATGATGTGTCCAAAGCATTACATGGAAACAGACATTCTCAGGGACAGAAGGAAAGGAAAAGGCGAGCAACTCCAGACCTGGATCCCTAGCCATTGCATATTCTGCGCTGCCTGTTCAGCCCAAGAGTTCAGGTGGATAAGGGCAAGATCAAGATTAGCAATGTCTTTTTGCCACCCAAAGAAGCCTCCAGTCACAGTTCTGCACCTGTCAAGCCTTTGGCACATTAATGATGCTATGGGCCTGCAAAATAACTTTGCAAAGATGGAGCACATTTGCAGCAAAGAGAGTCCTAGGGCCATGGATGTCACCAACTGAGGGCAGGACTGGCAGTGGACATTAGACATCCCATATCAGCTACTCGGCTGTGCTGTTTTTGCTGCCTGGCCCTGAGTGGCTTTTAGAAGGTTACCGTGTTCGCTGCTGCTCCTTGGCGGCCACGTAGAAACTGAAGTCAAACTTCCAGCCTCTCTTGGTGTCACAGGACAAGGTGGTCATCATCCACTTCCTGGGGCTCGTCTGCTTAAGCAGCCCTACTGTGGACACACAAGCTGTCAGCTTCCTGGTGAAGTTACCGAAAGGCACTCTATACACCTAAGCAATGGATTAATGAAAACAGACACTTAACTCCACAGGGTTGCAGCCTGTTGCACATTAGCATCACACACTCCCCTCCTCCCTGAGCACTGCCACAGCCACACAGAATGAGCACTGCAGGCACAAACCCAGCCAGCCCCCAGCCTGCCTCCTTTCCAGGGTTGGCCAGTGTGTGATGGGGCCCCTCACCACCCCCATTCTCTGTGGCCTAGGTTGAATGGCGGCTGCTCTGTCCAGGGTCAGGGACATCTGAAAGCGAGTCCTCCTGGGGGTGTGTGTCCCCAATATGGCCTGTGCACAAACAGTGTTGCCTGCTCGCCTGTGTCTGTGGATGGACAGAAGGAGACCGTGGGAATCCAGCTGTCTCAGTAGCAGTTTCTACTAGAATGAGCTCAGACGTTGATGCCAGGCCTCATCTGATCTCCACAGACACCCACACTTCTGCTCCCACTGCTGACAGTCACATTGCAACAGCAACTGATAAGTACGGTGGCACTGTGAGACATAATCTCTAACGATACCAGCCACAATGCCCTCCGTGTTAGCTATCTTACTGCAATGCCCTCCAGATTTCACCCTGAGCTACCTAGGACCCCGTGGAGAAACAGGAGGAGGCTCTTGTGCTCACCTGTTGAGTGCTGCACTCTTGATAGAGGGGTCCAACATCCCTGGACTGACTCACCTGGAATGAAGGCACCTCCCCATCTCCTGGTGACACCATCTGCCAGGGGGCAGGGACACTGGCATTGAGCGAGAATCTGTAGATGGCTGGCCTTCCCTTGCTTCTGGACTTAGAGATATACACAGTCCCCTGGAGATCTGAAGAAAACAGAGGGCATGAGGGCTAGTGGTACTTCTCAATCAGCAAATCCTACAGACATGGGCAGCAGCAAAGGAGGGTTCTTCCGGTCTGCTGTCTCCTCTGGGGCAGCAGGCACAGCCTCTGCCTTCTAGAAGCACAGCACACCTTTCAAAGGTCTTCACAAATATATCCTGAGCTGCAGTAATTCCTGATGGCTTATTGATTCATGTCATCTCAGGACCTGGCCCAGTAACCCTTTTATCCTCAAAATCCCCTGGAAAGCAGGCTGAATTTACTCTCCTCACAGCCTGCCAACAAGGTTGTGACACAGGACTGGGATACTCTGAGCTCCTAGCCCTGTACTCAGCCCAGGCAGACCAGAGGGATTTGTCACTAGACTGTACTGCCACTTGGGTTATAGGACCATGTCCTAGAGAACAGTAGGCATTCAGGGGAAGGGGGATTGTAATGATGCCCCTTGCATCCAGCACCAAGCTAGGGCTCAGCAGGGCAGGGTCTGAAGAGAATTATTCCCCATCAGCTATTCAGAGATCATATGATTTAGTTTTTACTGGAAAGGATACTTGGGTCCTGGACCCAAATGTAGTCAGAGTCATCATGCGCCACTTACCTTGCTGCCCTGTATCACTTATGCTCCCTTTGCTTCCCCAAGTTGACCCTGAGCCCCTCTTCTTTTTTTCCAAGGAGGTTCGGATGTTGTTCTGCAAACTGTGGGGCTTTTCCTGAAACAAACCTGTCCCACAAGGTTAGTCAGGGAGGAAAGAGTGAATGCCATCACAAGAAACCTACCAGCCCTGCGCACACCACAGACTCTGCTATTGAACACCAAACCCTAAGCAGGGAACACAGAGCCACAGACCCCCAGCTGGTCACTGGCAGGTGACCAGCACTTAAAAGTAAAAGTAGTCAGTTTTCACAGACTATAAAGGAATTATTCCAGCAGAAACACTCAGGCAGTTCCTGGCTAAAGCAGGAAATACTTTTCAAAATACTCCACTCCTACAGGCAATTAAACCATCCCACTCCTAATGTGCACCTCTCTTCAATGGGGGCCATCCAATGTCCAATGAAATATTTGAACAACGTAGGCTGCTACCTCACATTTCAGCTCCTCCAGCCCAGGGCTTAGGCCAGGCTGCACCCACCGTGGTCTGGGGGCCAGCAGTCTCACCTGAGCAGGTAATGCAGGAGATGCCTTCAGCACTTAGGTTGTATTTCAGGTCTAGCAGCACCTGGATGTTAGTGTCTGGCCGGAACAAGACTGGAGCACGGCTAGCTGGATGGAGGCGGCTAGCAAAGAATATGGACAGGAGCAAAACAAGGAGAAAGAGCCCTGCAAGGAGAAGCCCAGGTAAGTGTGTGGGACCCAACATGCATCCTGCGCTTAGGACATACTCAGACAGCAGGGGTGTGGCAGAAAGATGGTATTTTCAACAGGGAAAATGAACAGCCCTTAAAGCACGCTGGCAGCTGGGCTTTCTTGTAATGAGCCCCATGCCTGGATAACCGCATCAGGACTTGCCATTTCAGGTCTGAGTTAAAGGAGAGGGATGGAAAAGTCTCAGAGTTCCTCATGGAGTTCCCTTATGGACTGACTGTTCTGGGGACACTCTTCCACTGACTTAGAAGGCCTCTATTATGTCCCTTTTCTCAATCTCTTGTCACTAACAATCAAGGCTTGGGGACTGACTGAGATGATGTTAAACCCTCTCAAATCCATGCAGATTGAATACCCGCCTCTTTCCTTACCCACAATAACCCATCTGCTCTTCACTGCAGACCACAGCACCCAGTGTTCCAGCAGCTCCTGCAGATGAGTTATCAAGTGACCCCGGTTGCTCTTCTCTGCAGGGAGCTGCAGATTTTCTGGCATCACAGACACCAAGGGGACATCTCCCATTTCCAGGGAGACTAGAAAGAGAGAGAAATCAAAGGCAGTCTCAGTGTCATGAGTGTCTCTCATAGCTTTCTGGTCTCCTTTACAAAATCTTCTGCAAGGTGCTGTACAACTCACTCAAGCTAAGGAGACAAAGTAAGACCCACACAGAGGCAGTGACCTGCCCAGGATATCATAGGAAGCATCTTTCTCAAGTCACTGCCATGTGACAGCTACACTCCTAAATCCATAGTTCAGTCCAAAGCCTATGCTTCAGGCTATTCTTCCTCTGCCAGATCCCACTAACATTGCCCATATGTTCACAGGGACACTGCATGCTTCTTGGGCCAAGCAAAATTTGTCTCTGTCCCACAAAGTATGTCTTGCAGCGAATTACACACAGCTGGCCTCTTCCTGACTGCAGCCTGGCTCCTATCTGATCTCTTTACTCCAGCTCAGGGATGCCTAGGGCACTGCCCTCTTCTCTACAGGTGAGAAGTGGGCACTTGCTGTAGGGGGGTCAAAATGTGCCTGGCATGCTGTACAGCTGACCCACAAACCATGCTTGGTCACCAACTGGAACACACTGCTTTGCTTCTTTACAAGTTACCTGATGCCCAGGGACCCCTGGAGAAAAGCATCGTGCTGTTTACTCTGCTCAAGGGAAGGGAAGGAAAGGAGTTATTTCCATACATTACTATTGCATGTGGCTCTGGCATACTAAGGAGACAGCCTGTGCCGCACAGTGCCAAAGCTTAGTCGTCTGCCTATCAAAGGCAGCTTAGAGCCTACTCTGCAGGGAGGGGGTCTGCACACTGCCGTGGGATTGATGAGCACTCAGCCATTGATACATTTGCCTCGAGCTCCAGTTTGCTGCTAGGCCTGAAGGCTACTCACTGCCCAGACCACTCCCACTGTGGGTTTTAAAAGGAAGAGATCCCAGCAAGTTTTAAAAGCCAAGTACAACAGAGCACGATCCGGTAAGCACCCTTATCTTCAATCAGGGCTAGAAGGATTATCTCCTGCTAATAAGAGATAGGGAATTTCTGGGGTCTTTTTCCAGATTGCTTATGTGGTCCCAGGCAAGTCATTGCCCTCTTCTTGCCTTGATGGAGGACATGCTCTGAGGAGGTGATGCTGGAGAATAACAAACTGTGATTCCAGCCAGAAAGTACAATCCACATTAGACCCAAGAGGATTAGCAAAGTAGTTAGACAGCATGTATTGACACCCACTGAAGATCTCAAAGCAACTTACAACCATTAGTGAGTTCAGACTCCTACAACCTCCTGTGACAGCACCATCTCCAGCTTAAAAGTAGGGAAACTGAGGCATGGACAGGAAGAACTGCAGGATGAACAGGGCAGTGTGGTCCCTGTGAAGGCACTACAGAGCAGGCACATACCAGGCTCCTCCTCCACGCTGAGCAGTGGGATGTCATCATCGAGATAGGGAAGCGTCTCTCTGCCTGCTCTGGAGGTGGTCTCCGAGGCAATGAAGAGATCTTCAGCCAGGTGCAAGGCACTCTTTTTGGTGCACTTCTGACTACAGCTGGATTGGAGCAGGGAAGGAGACAAAGGCATGAGTTTTAAGCCACATACCCTGCAAAGAGTTACCAGTGGGCTCCTTCAGTGACAAGGAGAGCCGCAACAGCCTGCTCCAATTACTTGGAAAGACAACAGGCAGTGTCGTGAGCAATTGCCATTGCTAAGTGCTGAGAGGTCAGGGGCTGAGCTGTTATGGCAAAAGCAGTAGCAGGCTGGGCTGGATACACAGAGGAGGGCTGAGCCATGAACACTGGGCACTGAGCAATGGAAGTTTCAGCAGTTCATCTCCCTGCTAATGAATTAAATCAGGCCAGGTTATCTGCACTGCTAAAGACCAGGGGAAGGGGAAATGTGCTGACTTTCAAATACAAATCTGCATGCACTGCTTGTGCTCACAGGCAGGAGCAATGTTAATCTGTCTGCCTTGCAGGGCCTGTGTCTCCATAGCTTGAGGATCTAGCTGTGCAGTAAGTGCTCTGAGGACACAAAATGGCTCCAATGCTCCATGGGATTTAATGAAGAGGTATGACTGGCATTGCAGAGTCTGGCTCCTGAGAGGCACCTGTGCGTACACCAGGGGGAATAAGACTGGGACCTGGTCCTTCCATTTTGCTCCAGTCTGGAATGGCAGAAGTTAAATTTCCCTTCTGTTAGAGACTAACAGGAAATGGTGAAGCCAAGCTGCTTGAGGGGGATGAGGATAACTGAGAGGATAGGGCAGGGATTTGCACACTGCCTTAGCCATGAATTCCACAACAACTTCCCACCCATGCAAGGAGGCTCCAAGGCTCACCTGGTTTGGCAGGAGCTCTCTAGTGGGGACACATAAAGGGTCCATATTCCAAGAGCAGCTGGCATGGTGAAGAGCACAGCTACCCAGCAGCAGGACACAATCAGCGACATAAAGAGTCCAAAGTCATGCACGGCTGGGATCTACATGAAGAGATAGAACATGGAGTTGGGATCAACTGAGGCAGGAGACCTGGAGAGACATCAGGCCAGAAAGAGATATCTGGAAGAATCTGAGAATAGCACATGCTGACCTCAGTCATGGTAGTCAGCAAACCTGGTAGGTACAAAGCTGAGCTGATCAGTGCCACAGGAAATATTGCCTTGGATGCTGATACAGGGAGAGTGTCCACTGCCTTAGTGCAGGTAAGGGACAGCCCTCCAGGGCAAGCAAGTCCAGCATGCCCCTGTGCTGGAGGAGGGGGCAGAAAGATGGTGCCGGCAGCTTCCCTCTCTATTAGGGGCTCTGGCAGAAACAGAAAGCCCCAAATCCCAAAGCTGCAGTGTACCTGAGAGAAGATGTTGGCAGCATATGCTGCAGCCGTGGTCAGGGAAGTGAAGAAGGTGGCCTTCCCTGCTGTCTGGATAGTATGGATCATACGCAGTCGCAGGTCCTTGAGGTGGGTGGCTTGGCGGTAGGTGTTGATGAAAACAAAGACATCATCAACCCCTGGGAAAAGAGGGGGGAGATTTTGATACTTTGCTCACAGTAGGGACACATGCTAAAAATCTAATTTCCCCTCAACACCTGACCTGCAATTATTTCACTTACAGGCAATGGAGGGAAAGGGTTTGAAAATTCAGTCTACATTTGCCACCATCACCTTTCTCTCTCCTGCAGGCAGGAGTTACGGCAAGGCAGCACAGGTAGGTTTTGAGTAAGGACGTGCTTACCAATCCCCACAATGACAAAGGCAGCCACACCATTGAGTATACCCAGGTACTGGATCCCAAATACCACGTGGTACAGGAACAGAGCCACCAGGCAGCTTAGCCCAATACTGGCAATGCCAAAGAATGACAGGAACACTATAGGAGGAAAGGAACATGGAAAAAACAGTACTGCTGGCCACCCCCTGGGAGAACAGACACCTCCCACCTGCCCTGTTGGAATACTGGTTCCCAGGAGTGTGTTGGTGACAGAGACCAGCTCAGGGCTCCAAGAGTACCGCTTGCAGACTCCTTCCCATGAGGCCCATCCATGAAATTATATCAGCTTTACACCAGCATTAGTAAAATGGGAATTTGCATCTTATTCCTGTTCTCCTGTAAGCCTTCCCCCCATCCTGCCCACAAACCTCTGCTCTGGAGCATGAGACTTGCATGACCTTCTGCATGCTACTGTGCCACAAAGTCAGGCTGGTGTCAGGGCATCAGAGCCTCTCCTGGGGCTTGCACAGACACAGGGAGTCACAGCATATTTGGCTTTGTGTGAGAGCAGGGCAGCCGTGACTGCAGCCTACCTGAGCAGGAGGTAAGGATGTAGACCAAGACAGCTATGCAGCTACTGCTGATGAAGGCCAGCAACATGTCATTATTGAAGGTCCTCCTCACTTCATAGTCAAACAAATCCGTCCCTCCATACAGCACCTGGACTTTGCTAGGGTGGGAAGATATGAAGGAAGGAAGAGGAGTAGGCAGAGTTGAGCATAAAGGGAGCAGAGCCAGGGGATTTAACAAAGCAGGTGATTTAACAAAGCACAATGTCTCCCTGAGAGCCAAAGGAGGTCACTCCTCTAATAAATCTGGGAGTTCTCTGAGGAAACAGCTCAGAGTGGTGAGAGCAGATTGAACAAGGTTGCTGCTGGAGGTGAAGTTCACACAAGAAGGGAGAAAAATAAAAGAGTAGGTCTAATATTTTAAAAATTCCTCCAGTGCATGGTGGGTCTTTGGCACTAATAGACTTCTTGCTGTCAGCAAACAGCTCCTGAAGCCTCTGAAGCCAATTCCATCTGGAATCCTAATCATTGCTTATTATATTAAGCACAAAGGTAATAACCAGCAGATGCAGGCAGAGCGAGAGCTTATCAGAAACCATATGATTTACCAGCTTCTGCTTCTGGAAGCAGGCTCTGAGCAGAAGTAATCCAAGATCATTTAACCAGGAGTACAATAACACCGCACCATAGGAGGCTAGCAGGAATCTGAGCTTCAGAACCGAGCCTTGGCCCCAATTCCCTTTCGGCTTCCCATAACTGCAACCCACTCTGCCAGCCCATTGCTGAGAACGCTCTGTGGCTGCCTGCTTTCAGGGCTGACGAGGGCTGGCTGCATTTCACTCTGCTTTTGAAGATCGGTATCCCTTCGTTCTGGGAGCTATTGAGATTCAGAGCAGCAGAGGGCTGGAGCCTGAGAAGGTACACTGACACTGGGACTCACTGCCTACCCTCATCTGTCTGGATACTGGGCTACCCTTTTAGCCCTTTTAGCTCTATTTTACCATCTCTCTCTCACAAGCACTGAGCAAAGCTCTATTCAACCAATGTCATACAGACCTGGTGGTGAAAAAAGCCTGCATTTCCTGAAACATTCTGCCCCGAAACTCCCCTCCCCATCTCTCTGTACAAAGAACAAACACTTCTGGAAGGAATTACACTGGCATGAGCAAAAGCAGAATCAGATCCACAGGTTCCTGCCTTGAGTAAGGACCATTTCACCCCCTGCATCAGACCAATTGGGGCCAAATTCAGACCAGGAAGGCAGAGAAGCAGCTCTGTTGGAGCCAGTGGAATTGGACTTGTGAGATGGAAGCAAACAGATCCAATGCCAGACAGGGGCTGAGTGGTAAGGCAGGCACTGGATTCAATCTTTGGCTCCCTTTCAATGTCTCTATTCATATCTCTGGCGTGGTGCTGCACTAGGAACTGGCATTAAAGGGAAGCATATGAGTGGTTTTTTGCCTACCCTCATTCACAGCACTGTGCCTGAGCCCAACTTCAAAGCAGATGCTTTTTCTCCTTCGTCTGGAGTGTTACGCCGTGGCCACTGTTTGAGACTGACCAGCAGTCTGAGCTGGCATGCCAAGCCTTCTGTGCCTTCCAGGTGAGACTGAATGCTGCAGGGCTATCGGAGCAGAGCAGGCATGTCTGTCTGCCCTGCGTAAACCTTAAGACCCATCTCCTACACCCCGAAGGGCCTATTCCATCCACTCCTTTAGTGCAACAGAATGCACCATCCTCTTCAACCTCTACCTTTCCCTGCTCTCGCCCACTCCCAGCAAGGTACCTGCCCTGTCTGCACAGACCCTCACCTTGTGGATTGCTTGGCCAGCATGGCCACATAGGTAATGACAAAGTTCTGGAACTTGCGGCGCTGCTCCTCCCAGCGGTCTTCCACCGAGTAGTAGTTTGGCAGTGGTGCCCCAAAGAGGATTTCGCTCCGCAGCAGGGAGCTTTTCATGTTCTCAGCAGACAAGCCCTCATCCACATACCAGTAGAATTCAGGGTGGGTCATGGCCAGCTCCAGGGATCCTGCAGGAGAAAGCAGTGCCACTTTTGTTAGGTCCTGCTTAGCTGACCTGGCAAGGCACAGGGTCTAGTTTGACAAAGGGAAACTGGGAGTGATCCTGTCTTTCAGAGTGAGGCTGACTGCTGCTGCCTTGCAGAGAGCAAGGAGGGTTGGGGAAAGCTGGATTGCAAAGACGCACGTTCCACTTCTGCTTTGTGACTCTGCTTGCGATGTTGCCTACATGCAGTTCCCCATCAGGGATGCATCTTCCACCCAACTGTGATCTGAACCACAGCTCCCCCAAGCAGCAATGCACACAACATCCCCATCAATACTCCCACTGCTGGATGCACTTAGTTCTCCTACATTGGGCCAATATTTGCTCCATCACACTGGGAAGCACAAGAGCTAAACAACGCCCACGAAAGATGAGGAGTCCTGGCTCTGCTGTGACCTGGTACCTCTGCCATCTGATGGTGTGAGGGATGCAGAGATGGAGGCACTCAGCTAGTTCTGAGCAAGAGACACTGCCTCTCTACCCCCAAAATCCAAGTTCCCTTGAGTTCACATCAGAAAGACCCATAAACTACGCTCTTTCCTGTTTTGGTAGCAGAACTGTTACTCACACTGGAGCAGATGGAGTTAATTCTTTGCTTGCTCCCTGTATGGCTCCTGGACAGCTATCATCTGCAGCCTGCGCTTGGGAGACAGATGGAGGCTTCATCCCACAGCCACATCACACCCACAGACTCCTCATGATTCACCTCTTTTTCACGATCCAGAGCCTCTGCTCTACTAGGGGGGCATAGTACAGGGTACAGAGCTGGGAAGAGGAGACAGGGCCTTCCTCCTCCTCTCCTTATAGAAGCATTTCCAGCTGGTGACTCACAAGCTGCCTTTCAAGCTCTAGAGCAGCCCACAGACCTCTTTCATCTGCTCCACAGTGCAAAGAAGCTCATCCCTATTGTCTGTCCAAGACCTGACATTCCTCTAGTTAACCACAGTCTTTCACAGGGAACAAGGGTCAGTAGAAGGCAACTGCACAATGCAGGACTCCCCCTCATTTTTCCCTTTCGCTCACCTGTTCGGGCCTGTGTGACCCATGACTGGGGTTGCAGGCGCTTTGCTGAAAGGGTAGAAGAGTGGCCCTGGCACAGAAAAGACGATTCCTCAAGGCACAACATGACAGCACCTTCCTCTCTGCACAAGGCAGTCACCCCTCTTAGCTGCACACCAGTAAGTGACTGCCTGAACTTGCAGGAGATGCATGCCTTAAACATGCCAGCCCTTGCCCACGGCCCTCAGCTCACCTTGGATGTCAGCAAGGTCTTGTCCCATGCCATCATAGTAAATCTTCCCTCCTCTTTCAGTGGGGAAGAAATAGGTCATGAGGGAGCTGGGAGGGGAGCAGTAGGAATAGGAGCCCAGGGGCAGGTCCTTCAAGACCTCATGGGGCTTCCAGCAGAACTCCCGGAAGCGAGGGTGGTCCATGATCTTGCGCTCAACCTCATGGATGGTAACTAGGCGTTCAGTGGTGAAGATGTTGTTTTCAGAGTCCCCTCGAGCCAGAAAAATGAGCTCGATGCGCCAGTGGGCATGTGTCTGTGTGTTGGCGCTGATGTAAGTGCTGGAGTAGTCCCAGCGTGGGGCACCCCTCCCAACTCGGGAAGTCCGGTTTCCAGGGTTCAGGTGGGCATGGGGCTCAGGGGAGCTCATCCTGCCCTCCAGGGTGCTGCGCTTGACCCGCGCGCTGACCCCGAGATGGGAAGCATTGAGGTGAAGCTGCTGGAGCTGCTCAAAGATGAGCCTCCGCAGGGTTTCAGAGGTGAAGTCAGCCAGGTCCCGGCGGTTCCTCCCCCATGACCCAAACTGGGACTTGAGGGCCAAGGCAAGTGCATCAAAGCGCTGAGAGGACTCGTGGTTGCGGATCTCAAAAGCATTGTAGGAGATGTCAATATCCAGGGCTGGGTAGTGGAGGAACATGACAACAGCAAGCACAGCAGGGATGGCACAGCCCAGGAAAAGGATTAAGCCAGCACAGTACGGGTTGGTAAACACCCAGCCAACAATATTCCAGAAGCCAGACACGGGCAATGTGACACGCAGGGGCCTGACTCTGCATGGGTTTTTCCCACACAACAGAGCACCCTCCCGCCTCTTCCGGGAACTGAAGGCTACCTCTTCATCCTCCTCGTCTAGCCAGGCATCCTGTAACAAGGGGTCATCCTCTGTGTCCATGTCCAGCACCTGCACAAAGGGGTAGAGAAAGCAGTCAGCAAGGCCCAGCGCTGGGTGTCACCAGGCACAGCCATGAATCCATAGCAGTTGCCAAAAGGTCTCAGCAGCAGAGCCAGGGAGGGAGGCACACTCCAGCTCTCTCGGCCCTGCACCCTCAGCAGCAAAGCATGACTCCTTTCAAACCCTACAGATTTGCTACAGCCACTGAAAGAACAGGCTCACCATGGGGTATCCCACATCCTGCCTAGCAGAGGAACCAGAGAGGGGAGAAGTTCAAACTACAGTCCCAGAGGTCTGTGCTCTGGCAGAAGAGGGCTCTGCATGGCTCCAGGAACACCAGGCATGGAGATGGCAGGGGATTCACAGTATGCTGCTCAGACTGCAGCAGCAGGAACATTTAATTAGCTAACCTGGTTCTCATGCCCAGGAACAGTTCATACTATCAGATGAAAAATGCAAGGGACCCTATCTTCATCTCCTTAAAACCAACAACAGATTTTTCCCCCAGCTATTTATAGCTGTATTCATCTTTCCCACAAAGCGTGCATGTGCGTGCACACGCAGAACCAGAAGCACATGCATCTATGCCTGCAGACACACACGTATGCACGTACTTGCACATACCGACCCCCCAAATAACTCACTGTAACCCTGCTCTAGTCCCTGAAGGGCTATCCACCACCAGCGTTGGAAGGGAAAGGGCTGAACAGCCCTGCTTTCCTTCCACCCCTGCGGGTTATTGTTTATGGAGTGAGTTTTCCTGGTTCCTATGGAAAAAAACAGGAAGCAAAAGCAGTCACTGCTCCCATGGAATGACAAGGAGGAAACTCTCCCTGATCAGCCCACACTTGGGCAGGAAAGAAAGGCAGACTCCCTGGGAGGTGCTTCCCTTTGCAGGGGGCTGCCAGCACACACAGGTTCTTAAGACTTTCCCCACGTGCCCCTCCTGGGTGTTGCATGGAAGCCACTCAAGCCAGGAAGCCACAGGTGGTGGTCTCGGAGACCAAAGCCCAGAAAGCCCAGATCCTACAAGTGTCACTCCCTTTCCCGGCTCCCAGCAGCAAAGCCTGCAGCCCCCCCTCACTGAATGAACAGATTCAGTTCCTTGCTTAACCCTGATAGTTGCAAGCAATTTACACACAGGCCAGAAGCAATTCACGAGCTTTGCTCCTAACCAGTGTTTCTATTTTAACAGGACTTCTATCAGCAGGAAGATGAATTGCCAGCACCCCTTAACTCTAGGTCCTCAGAAGACAAAGGAGCTGCCTGAACTTGGACCGAGAGGAAAAGCAATGGGGCAGAAAGAGGCCTGGCAGAAGAGGGATGTGCAAAGGAGCAAGGGTCACAGCAATCTCTCTGGCTCTGGTCAGCCTGGGTGATTCCTGTGGCTTTGCTCACAGGGAGTTCAGGGGAGCTACAGCAGCTCCCATGGGATTCACTCTGGTCTGGATAGCATCTGTGCTGGCAGGCTGGGCAGAGCACTCCCAGTGTTGCAGAGCCTGTGGAGACCAGGGAACCTCTGAGCTCCAGCCTCCCTGTTCCTGCCCACACCAAGGAAAGCACAAATGTTGATCAGTGGCTTTAATCTGCAACTGATATTGTCTCAAAACATCCCACCCTTCCTGTCAGTGTGAGAGCAGGGACTCTCCCACCCCCTCGCTGTGGTTAGGCTCATGCAGCTGGCTCACCCACCTCAGCCAGGCTGCAGAGAGCTGTGCAGCAGGGCATGTGTGAGCCTGCGCTGAATCCTCCTCCTGCTCTGCAATCTCACAGTCCAAAAACAGATGGGGACCACTGATGGCAGATGGCCACAGTCCCTCTTCTGCCAGACCTCCACATCCTCAGGAGGCTAAGAAAGAGGGTGAGGAGAGGGCGGCTCACAAAACTCTGCTGTGTTATTTCCCCCTTCACATGTAGGGCTGTTAGACAGCAAAGGGGGGGAGTCTTTTCAAGTCTCTGGAAAGGTTAGGAGAAATCTAGATGGTTTTAGTCTCCATTAAGATTTCTTTAATATTCAGGATGCATAATTCTAAACAGCCAAGGAACGTCTGAAAGTTTCCCTGAACAGCCACACATCACTGCATGAGCCTTGGGCCCTGGGGCAAAGCCAGGAGCATACGAACAATGCTGCCCAAGACAGCTACTGGCGCACAGGTGCTCCTCCACCTCAACTTCATGGGCATGCACACCCATGTGCTCTTCTGTTGTAGCTTACAGAGAGCCTTACTTGCATCATGACAGGAAGGAGGCTTTCCAAAGTCCCTGAATCTGCATATAAATCCTCTCCCAGCTGCTCCTTACTGCAGTTTTGCCTTCTCTCCCACACTCTACACTCCCAAACTCTCCCCACAGAGCAGCCATAATCCCATCAATGCTGACAAAGGGGGCAGTGACATCCTCCTATGTGTCCAAAGCCTGCTNGCTCACAGGTCGCCCTGTGCTGCTTGCCTTTGCAGACAGACATCCTCAGCAATGCAAGCCCTTGGCCAGTGTATAACTCCCACCCATCGCTGGGCTGACAAGTATATCACCCTTCTGCCTCTAAGAGATGACCAAGCTACAGCTTCAGCTCACGTTAGCAGTGCAGACTGGTGCTGCATGAACGTAGGTGCAAACCTCACTCATCCCATCTGGGCAAATTGGTGTGTACGTGCAATTGCCTCCACTCCGCCCAGCTGCCCTTTCTCCCATTGGCCTGGGCTCTCCTTCAACAGAATGGAGCTACTGCAAGACCTGATCAAGCATATGTATTCTCTCTTTAGAAAGAGAGGTAAAGAGCCATAATAATTTCTCATTTATTGAGCTGCTGAGGAGAAGGAGGGAAAAGATTCTAATCCTGAAACAGAAGAGCCTGCACGTGACAAGAAAGGGAAACAAGAGAGACTGAGATAGTAATAAGCCAGCAGAAAAAGGATCATACCACCTTCTTTTTTAACTGAGAACTAAATCCTCAACTCAAGGAAAGGATCAGACCTCAGGCGTCTCCCTCCGGCTCTCCCATCTACTCTCATGGCAACTGCAAAACCCACCTTACAACAGATGGGCACCCACAATATATGAAGGCCAACGCATGCTACCCTCTAGCTAAAGACTGGTACAGATTCTGATACTGGTGTAAACCCCAACACAGCCAATGCTGGAAAAGCCCCAAGGTTATATGCACTCACCTGAGAACTGAGTCAAGGAAGGGTCAAGATTTGGTCCAGGCAGAAGGGCAAGGGCAGGGAGGGAGGCACCTGGGCTGTGCTGTCCCTGATGGTGACAGCCTCCCTCTGCATGTGGGGTTAGCACATCCGTGCATCCTGCCCTAGAATCATAGAATCATAGAATCATTAAGGTTGGAAAAGACCTCTAAGATCATCAAGTCCAACCATCAACTAACACCACCATGACTCCTAAACCAGGCCCTGGAGTGCCACATCTATACCTTTTTTGAACGCCTCCAGGGTTGACGACTCCACCACCTCTCTGGGCAGCCTGTTCCAATGCCTAACCACTCTTTCGGTAAAGGAATTCTTCCTAATGTCCAATCTAAACCTCCCCTGACGCAACTTGCAGCCATTTCCTCTCGTCCTATCGCTAGTTTCTTGGGAGAAGAGTCCAGCACCCGCTTCCCTACAACCTCCCTTCAGGTAGTTGTAGAGAGTGATAAGGTCTCCCCTCAGCCTCCTCTTCTCCAGACTAAACAACCCCAGGTCTCTCAGCCGCTCCTCATAAGACTTGTTTTCTAGTCCCTTCACCAGCCTCGTTGCCCTTCTCTGGACACGCTCCAGCACCTCA
>WAAD01042685.1:354153-371713 GCA_013389945.1 Fregata magnificens
GTTGAACCTCATACAGTTGGCCTCGGCCCATTGATCCAGCCTATCCAGATCCCTCTGCAGGGCCTTCCTTCCCTCAAGCAGATCGACACTCCCACCCAGCTTGGTGTCATCTGCAAACTTGCTGAGGGTGCACTCAATCCCCTCATCCAGATCATTGATGAAAACATTGAACAAAACCGGCCCCAGAACCGAGCCCTGGGGAACACCACTCGTGACCGGTCGCCAACTGGATTGAACTCCATTCACCACCACTCTCTGGGCTCGGCCATCCAGCCAGTTTCTTACCCAGCGAAGAGTATGCCCATCCAAGCCGTGAGCTGCCAGCTTGTCCAGGAGAACGCCGTGGGAGCCCTAGTTCCACCACAGCTCTGAACTCCCTTCAAAAGAGAGTTTACCACATGGTTCAGCTGCAAAGCCAGACACAGCTCACTTAGCATTGCCCTTGAGACTCCTCTGGCTTTACTGCCTTCGTCAGATCCTGCCTGGGTCAGGATGAAAGCTTATCCAACCCGAAACACAGCAGACTGAATCAGCGGGGGAGATAAACCCTGAAATCAGCCAGAAGGGGAGTGAAATGCATTTTTTCTGCTTGAATTCTACTTGGGGGCTGGCCTGTTTTCCCTCCACCACTTCCCATACTACCCAGGGACTCCCAGCATTGAAGCATGGCCCAGTTACTTTTTCAATTTCAGGGTATGCACAGTGGACCTAATCCTGCAGCCCTAATCAAAGCTCTGCCTTGCTTCCGTGCAAGCTTAGCCTGCTCCAGGTTGGAAGGAGCAGAGGATAAGAGCACTCCTAGGAGCACTGGATTCGTTTCTTTGCAGAAGAGGCACTGATTCAGCCTGTTCAGGTAGGCATTCAGATTTCTTGGGCTTCCCTCTGCCCCTTCCAAAGCAAACAGGCTGCTTCTTGGTTCAAAACCAGTCAGGACTCTGTAGGGTGGCAGAACCTCCTGTAAAGAAGGTTCCTGGCTCAGATTTAACGGGCTGCTACAGGCATAACTTCCATTAACTCAGAGAGAGGTAAAAGGAATCTGGGCAAAGTACTTAGGAAATAAGTACAAGTGGAAACCTTCACCACCACCCCATGGCAGGTCTGCCTCACAAAATACCGTCTGCTTCCTGAGTCGCATGCTTGGCCACATGAAGCCAGATCTTGCAGCAACATACAATGCCACATTACGGACAGCCCTGATCCAGACTGCAAGCAGGAAGCAAGAGCCACAGCTGCAGTCCCCATGGGGTGCCTCATGTCAGGGATGCCGTCCCACTGTCCTGATGCTTTCAGGTTTTTCTACCAGGAACATACAAGCATTGAATAGGTGCATGGTGAGAAGGGTCTAGGCTGCCACCACACACCCAATGAAGGACAGACCCTGAACCAGCTGCTTGAGCAAAAAGAGTTCCTCAAGCCTACCCACCCAGCCTGCAGCAGCTCCTGCTTTCTGCACAGCCATGCAAAGGCAGACTGTGTGGGCAGACTGTGCACACTGGACAGCCAGCTCACAGAGCAAGACAGGGGCAAAGCAAGGGGCAGGTCTCCCCAGGGTACCTGACACAGGGAAGATGTGGGGTGTGGGGCCCTTTCCCTTCCTCACACTACCATGGTACAGATGAAGTTCAACAGCAGGGTTGCAGAGCTCTGCTGCATAGCTCTGCTCTGCAGAGATGCCTACAGAGGGTATGCTGCGAAGGGGGGACGATCTCAAACCTTTTGCCTAACGGCTGCATAGAAACCACAGAACCTGCATTCCTCTGGCAAAGCTGAGCCTGCACGGTTCATGTCCAGCTCACCCACCTCCTAGCCTGGTGTTGGCACATGTTCATCTGCGCTGCCTTGTTCATTCAGCCAGCCAAGAACCACTTGCGGATGGGGAAAGGGGGAGGGGGGAGAGGCAAGCGAGCTGCTGACTCAGCAGCACAGCTGAGCTTGGAGGGACCTTGTAAAAAAATAACTGAGCTGGAAAGGGAGGGTAGGAGGGGGATTCAAGAGGGGAAGGGAAGGAGGAGTCTGTAGTACAGTACATAAAAAACCCTCCTCCCTTCCCATTCAGCCTTCAGACTGCCAGGCAGTTTCAGCATCCTCTCAGGACGAAGATCCTTCCTGATCTGAAGATGTGAGTTCAGAAGATCCATCACAGCGAGGAGACATGTGGGCACGAAGAGACTCACATCTTCCAACCCTGTGCTGGTACAGAGACACACAGCTTTATGGAAGGTACCAATAACGCCAGGATCCAGCTGATGATCTGGTTTGCCTCCTCACGGCCACAGCAGCAGTGTGGAGGCATGACTAGAAGGAAGACAAGTAAGGTCTCCTTGCCAAGGCTATTTTTTCAGTGCCAATGGGCACTTTTGTCTAGAGGAGCACAGAGGCTATCTCACATCACATCTGAGCCACCCCCCAGCCCTGCACACCAGACAACCTGCAGTTGAACCTCAGCACCACAGCCACGAATGCTACCAGAGCCCAACAGAAGAGGCTTACCCCTTTCCTCCCTGGATGACTGTCACAGATAAACCAGTGACTGGAAGACTGGGCATCCAAGCCCCTTGACATCTGCACCCCCATTCAGCAATTTAACGTGGGCATCCTCCATGTCTTGCCGCAACTTACCAGTCTGACCGGAGTAATGAAATAAGCATTTAAAGCACTTCAGGGCTATGGAGCACAGGGTAGGAATAATTATTACCCTGTGAGCCTGACACACAGCAGAAAAGAAGGGACAAAGCCAAACCTGGGAGACCTTAAGATCAGCAAGAGTTTTGCCCTTGACTGCAGCAGGTGGGATCCAGCTCGGACCCCAACAGCCCTGCAGGTATTGCCACTCACTTGCACCCCAAGTGAAAAACACCCATGCAGCTCCCACATGAGAGAGTTCTTTCTTTTCTGTGAAATCTAGGATAGAAGAAAGTCACTGACAAGTTGGGGAGAGACAGTGACAGATGAGGAAGCTAATTACACCCGACCTGACTAATTAATGCTGACTTTCAGATTAAAAAATCCTCACTAGTGTTCCATTTCAATTACTCAGTTGTTCCTTCTTAGAGGAAAAAGGAAGTCTTGTGCATCAGCAAGCTAGAAAGAAGAAAGGAAAGAAAGCACAAGGCTAGAAGGGGAGGGAAAGACAATTTCTGTAATATGGAAGATTCCTATCAACAAAATAATTAAACTTCACATTCGTTTCTCCCATGGGCAAAGTTTTCAGAGCAGAGCTACGAGCTTTACCGTCCTATTTGTATTCCTGAAAAGTCTTGGAGTTTCTACCAAAGGCAGCTTTAGGCCCCTTTGTTAGCTATATGAAGTTCCTCTAAGAGGGAGAGAAAGGGGCTTTGTACTTGCAAAATCATTCTAAGAGCATCCAGCTCCTGCAAAAAGCCACCTCTCTGTAACGGTGCACAGTTGATAGCAGGGATGGACATAGTGCCTCCCAGGCCGCATTATGCTGAAGAACACTGTACACAGCTCTGGCCATGTAAAACAACTGGAAGGCATCATTAATGTATACCCACTCTAAAGCAGGGCTCCACCATGACACTGAGACTCAGGACCAGAGTTTTGCTCTGCACTTGAATCACTGAGACCAGTCTAGAAATACCATTTTAAAAAACAACCAAGAAGGGCTTTCTCAGGCCACTGCTCCCCCTTTATCAACACAGCTGTAACTGAGTGCATGGAGCAAGCTGTGTGTTGCCCTTTGCCAATGCGGACAAGTCTTACTACTTTTCATGAGTGGGACAAATGAAACAGTAAGGAGGAATTAGATACAATTTCTGGGCCCCTAATCGGAGGTCTGACTTTCAGAGGTGCTGCACTCCTGGAAAAGCAAAGCAGGCCCAGGAAACCTCAGACTGGGCACCTGACTCTGAATCTCCTGAAATTCTTCTGAAAACACTGGCTTAATTCAGCCATTGACCAGAACCCGTGCCTGAGGGTACAACCTGGAACGTATTTCAGTGGGATACAAACCCAGAGATGCACATGGTCCTTAAAGTCACTGGTTTAAAATGCTGGCTGGGCTGGCTCCACCATTACTGATCAACCAGGTCTACTTTCCAAGCTGTACAGCACAACGCAGAAACAAGGCTTTAATCTGTTTTCTTTCTGCACCCTTTGTGTTTCCCTTCCACTTGCTTTAAAACCTTTGGAAAGATGCACAAAAACATTGCCAGACCCCAGGCACTTTGCAGATCAGAATGACATCAAAATGCTCCAGCAGCACAGTGCTGTTGGAACTGCAGCGCAATGATGTAAATATGTGCTTGCTGGGAAAAAAGTTCAACAAAATGATTTAAAAAAAATATATATTTAAAGCTCTATCATCTGCAATTCCACTTACCCACAGGAGGCAAGACAATAGATAGGGCTGTATACAGGACGGAGGATTGTCAGATCTCCCAAGCTTTATGAAAATAAGTACATGCACGCGCACTCAGTCCTAACTGAGGTGTCCTCTTTCACTGCTGACTGTCCTACCCTTCCTTCCCCTTACAGGCACTTTTACACCCTGGCTAAGATAAGAGCAGCTGGAAACAGAAGGAACCAGTCAGATCTATCAACCTGCTTTCAGAATGGACAAAGGCTGGTTGGAGCACTCTCAGCCTATGACATCGAGGATCTCCTGCCTGCACCTGCCTGCTATTGCAGGTGTCTGACAAGCACTGATTAGATCTACTCATAATTGCATGCCAAAAACAGTGTGGAAAGATTAGCTGCAAAGTCAAGCACTCACGAGTCAGGAAATGCCAAATTCAGGGCTGACACAGCATCCTTAATTTGCCCCCCTTCTGTAAATGCTTCACAGCGCAGTTTTTCTTCCAAGCCCAGCGTCCAAAGGCAAGGACTCTGGCCGCCATCAGTGCATGCGATGGATGATGCTCCCTGAACCCAGCAGCTATTCGTTACCTTGTTCTCTCCTCACTGTTCAGCGTGTGGTCTCACGCCTCATTTCCTGCACGCTGCTCATGCCTGGCTCAGAGGCAGAATTATTAATTTCCTCATGAGCTTTTCAACACTGCCTGTCATGACAGAGTCTGAGGGCTGAACAAACAGGACTGAACTGAATCTTCTCCCAGGATGTCTGAGAAGGAGGGGGTGGCGTAGTCTGCATCCGACAGATGTGGGAGCTCAGGAGATCGGAAGGAAAACCAGACACTTATTTTGGGTGCCTAGTTTAAGACACACAGGATACCTAATTTCTTAGAGTGCACAGAACGGCACAGATGGGGGCTGTGTGCAACAAACTGCAAACTCCGCTTTGTTCTGTGAGCATAATTTGAGCTGCAACATCAAGCTATGCTATGTGAGAAGCCAGACCTGCACACAGAACAGACCAAGAAGAAAGTGGACGGAAGAACTAGGTAACCTTACAGTGGTGATCCATACAAGGATGTAGAGCAAAAGCTTTTGCTTTTGTTTGTTGCTTTCAGAAAGCAGCAGCTCTACTTACTCCTGCTTTGCTAGGAGTAAGATGCCTGCAAATAAGAACCAGGCTCAGCCATCTGAGTTTCCTATTTTAACACAACACTTTTCCTGAATGTTTCCTTAATTAGGAAAAAAGAGTGATCCCACAGCCTTGCATCAGGGGGAGACCTTCACGTGGCACTAGTTTGGGAAATTGAGGCAGCCCCACCATGGCGCCAGCACGTACCAGCTGTGAGGTCTGTCCTAGGGTGCTACTTCCTAAGTGACTCCAGGAAGAATCTGTATCCTGACAGATCTAAAAAAAATCCAAAAGGACACAATAAATTACCCCCAAATACTTGCTTCAAAGTACTGACATTGGCACTTTTCAAAGAGAAAGGTCACCAGGATTTGTTGGCATCAAGCCATGCATGTTCGGTGCCCTGCCATCCCAGGATTGCTGCAGAGGTAAATCAACACAAGAACTTTGCTAACATGCATGTCATTGCCAAATAAATTAATTTCCTGATACAATAATTTGCTCCTGGTAATTGCAACTAATGATTGTGGGTGTTGGAAGACAGCTCCTTGGTTATAATCTCATGAAACATGCCTTGCAGCCTTGTGCCATGCTTACCACCTGAGTTACTTGCTTGTGTTAATGATAAGGCCCCACTGTCACTGAGGCATGTGGCACTTACAGGTTTTTGCACACAGGCGCCAAGCAAGCTGAGACTCTGATATGCTTCAGAAATTACTTACCTAGCCACTACAAAAATTACTTAGATTTTGTCTGAGCCCCAGCCACTTGCTGTTGCTAAGTAAAGGGTTGGCTTCTGGATCAGCTGTGTGCCTTTGGGTGCCTTGACACAGACTTCAAAAGCACCCTGGATCCCACCTACCAGGAGCCCAAGATAACAAGCTTGTTAAAGTTGTGTGGATTTCCACACTCCAGTGTCTACTCCTGAGCACCTGTGTTCATAGCAAAGGCTTTACAGATCATTAAATACAGATGGCTGCCACAAACCAGGGCCTTGCATTATTATCCCAAGAAGCGTCACTCACTCCAGGAAGGAATCTCAGACCACAGAGAAGATTCACCAATTCCCAAGCCTCTGGAATAAACAGCCACCCCCACAGCTTGTGTGCTGCTCTTTTATAGATAAACTCAAGCTTCCCACATCACTATCACCCTGAAAAGGAAAGCCAAGTCCTGCTATCAGCCCCTGCCAGTCATTTATTATTCCACCCCGTGCTCAGGCTCCCCAGTTTACGTCACCGTGGGCACTGACACCACTCTATGCTCAGTTGCATGATTCCCAGCTCTGACGCTGCTCCCCACACCTGCTCCTTGCATCAGGAGGAAGTATGAAGACAAGGGCTGGCTGTGCACTCTCCCCCACCTGCAGCTCCTCAGCAATAGCCTGCTTGCGTGTACACTGTGCTTCTGGCACTAATCAAAACACCCTCTCCTAAAGGCCCCTCTCCAGAGCCTCCCCGTAAGTTGCCAGTTCATTACTGAGAAGGAAGAGGACAATTTCTTCCTCACTGTGCATGTGAGCTGCTTTCTCGCCAGCAGCCTGAGCGGCAGTTTGTGCTGAGGGGACTTTGCTGGTTGTGGTTCTGTGGGCAGCAGTATGAAAGGTAACACAGGAATGCCAACCTATGCTGCCAGTCCTTCTTGCCAACCACAGCACAGGCAGCTATTTCATCTCCACTTCTTGCCACTCCAACATAAGTAGTACAATTAAGCTTAAACAAAAATGTTGCAAGTACTCCCCTTCACCTGAAGTGTCTGCATTCAGCCAGCTCCGCTCATCATGCTCCGACCTTCCAGGAAAAGGAGGTACAGGTACAAAGTCCCATCTGCACATGTGTCGGAGTTGTATGGGTCAGTGTCTCACTCCAGATGCTACCTACCGTCACGCTGATGGATCTGAAAGTCTTGCCTTTTTGCTGCTATAATTTACTGACATCAGAACATGCCAGATTCACAACAGGAGGGCTATAAGGACTGCAGTCTGTGGTGGGGACACAGCTACCATGGCATTTCAGTCATACTCAGTTCTTCAGCAGGGCCTTCCGCATACCAGCACGAAAGAGGACTGGGTGATGCTGTAGTCCTCTCAAAATAGGGAGCAGAAGACATACCCAAGGTCATTCATGCACCATTTCAGCTCCATGCACTGAGCTGAGCTCCTCTGTGGTATAGACACAGCCTCTTAATTCTGAGAATGTGAGGGCCTGAGTTTTGGGGACAATTCATCCTGACAGTCACTACAGCCGAGTGGGAATAACTGCAGCAAACCATGCTCTATTGTCACCCATGGAAAACTTACTACTGGATCAGGAGGGACTCACAAAGTAGCTTGTAGCTTGCTGGCTCTCAGCAGCCTATAAAGTGCGATCTGAGCAGGTATGTCTCTCTTACCTCCCACACTTCTCTCTCCCTGAAACATATGCAGCTAGCTGCTCTCCTCCCATGAAAACCTGGTGCTTCTGGAATTAGATTAATTAGCACTGCTTTTTCATCTTCCCACGATCAGTGAGAAATCTGGAAGCAGAGGTGTAAAATCCAGAGGCTGGAGAGCCTCTAGTGCCACAGCTGACTGCTCCAGAGCAGGACCTGGGTGAACACAAGGTTTTTCAGAACGGAAGGAAAACTTCCTGAGGGGAAGGGGGGGATGTGGAGATGAGACAAGCAAGATGCCTTAGTGCCTGAACAGCACGTCAGCAGATCCCCTGCCAGTACAAGGACTTAAAGCTTAACTGCCAGCTGCACCAACCATGCAGAAACTCACATTAAATGTTAACACAGCTCAGTGAGCACAGTCCTGCAGACTGTTAGCAGAGGAGGGGGCAGGATCTCAGAATAAGCAAACAGGCTTTAATGACACATTAATCTCAGGCAGAGTCCAGGATGCTTCCTCATATAGGTGAGGCCACACCTCGAACACTGTGTTCAGTTTTGGGCCCCTCAGTACAAGAAGGACACTGAGGTGCTGGAGCCTGTCCAGAGACGGGCAACGAAGCTGGTGAAGGG
This sequence comes from Fregata magnificens, assembly GCA_013389945.1. Taxonomy (NCBI): domain Eukaryota; kingdom Metazoa; phylum Chordata; class Aves; order Suliformes; family Fregatidae; genus Fregata; species Fregata magnificens. Next base: position 362,603 of record WAAD01042685.1, read on the forward strand.
TCTAGAACACAAGTCTTATGAGGAGCGGCTGAGAGAACTGGGGCTGTTTAGTTTGGAGAAGGGAAGGCTGAGGGGAGACCTTATCGCTCTCTACAACTACCTGAAAGGAGGTTGTAGTGAAGCAGGCCTTGGACTCTTCTCCCAAGAAACTAGCGATAGGACGAGAGGAAATGGCTGCAAGTTGCGTCAGGGGAGATTTAGACTGGACATCAGGAAAAATTCCTTTACCGAAAGAGTGGTTAGGCATTGGAACAGGCTGCCCAGAGAGGTGGTGGAGTCATCAACCCTGGAGGCGTTCAAAAAAGGTATAGACGTGGCACTCCAGGGTCTGGTTTAGGTGTTAGTTGATGGTTGGACTTGATGATCTTAGAGGTCTTTTCCAACCTTAATGATTCTATGATTCTATGATGATTCTATAGACAAGAGCCACTAAGAGCTCGTTCCTGTTAGTCCCTGTGCGAGGGAGGGAAATGTTGCTGGCAGCAGCTCCCAGAAGCTGCCAGTGAAGCCATGTCTATAGGATACAGAGTTAGGCCACCTAAGGATTTAAGACTGACCTGAGACAGCAGCAGCATCCCTACTCTCTCCCCTCTTCTCCTCCTTCCCAGCACAGACCCAGAGGAGCGTGATCTAAGCCTAGCACAGGAGCAGTTCAGTAAGAAGCAGACACCAGTCTTGTCCCTGTTCCCCTTCTACCACCAGAGATTCAGAGATTAGCAGCCATGCGAGCTGCACAAGCTCAGGAGCTTGTGACTGGCAATCGTCCAACCCAAAGGATACCAAGGGACTGCCACCTGGCAAAAGATCAAAGCATTTCGGCAACGGTTCCCAGTTCCTTACCGCATCCCACACTTCTCAGCCAGGCATTCATAGGCTGAGATGCTACTTGTGCTAACTGCAGGACTTGGTCCTGCAGTTAAAACACAAACAAAAATGAAGGAAAGATTCATATCTCTGCTATTAGTTTTTCTAGCTTTCCTTGGGCAAATCACATCATCTGCTTTTGAATGGCTCTCATATTCTAGAGTCTGAGACCCCATCTTCCATCCTTTCACAACATGATTTGTCCCAAAACCTCCTGGGATCCGTGTCTACAAGCAAACACAGGCTATTCTTGCACAGACATTTGTAAATTGGTTTCAGAGGGACTCAGTCCACCGCCCTATGGCTGAAGTGGAACTGTGTCTGGCCCTCTGGAAACCAGGCCCAGCTGCTGGGTAAGGGAGCAAACTCACTGCAGGCACTCCCCAAATCAGCCAGAGGAATGGAAATGCAAACAGTACCAGGATCTACAACATAGCCAAATAGATGGGAATGTAGGCAGGTGGTGTACAGGCAGGAATGAATTTGACCACATGTGCCAAGATTCGGATCCAGAAGGAATGATCTCCCCCACAACACATCAGAAATACAGAAGAAATACAAGAAACAGCAAGAGGTCTGTAAAGGAAATGTCATCACAGTCTTAACTTAATCTGTCTCTGCTACTTACAGTATAGCTCCTTGTTATTGGAATCTAAAATAAGGTCAAATGCTTTACTGTACCACTTACACAGAAACCTATGCTATGAACTCTGCAGTCAGTGTGAGGCAACTTTCACCAAGGAATTGGTTCCATGTAGCAGATTTACAGGAATGAAGCTTCTTTTCTTCAGCTTAAGCAGTGCCACAGGGGATGAAACATTTACCTGCTGATATATCTTGTTTCCAGTTGTCATAAGCTGGCGTTTTATAGCTCCCTATGACACTGCAGCATTTCTGCCATGCTCTGTGCACAAGTATTGACATCAGTGATAAAAATGAAAGGGACCAAAGAACACCAAATACCACAGCTCAGTTGCCCAGTTGCTGCCTGTCTCAGACCCCCATGTGAAGTGACAGAGCTGAGATGTAAGGTTTAGGATTGGGAGAAAGAGAAGGGGTGGCCTTGGAAATAAAATTCAGTTTGGATGTGGAAAAAAAATGGCTTGAAGCATATACATCAGATTCTGAGGCACTCCATTTAAAAGCATGTCTATAGATTTGACACTCAGGCGAGTCCAAGGCACTGACAAGTGCTCAACGGGTCCTGAAGAACCACAGCTTGCAACGCCTGGGCCTGGAGTCTGGAAATTGCAACTGTTGGCAGGAAGCACCAGAAGGAGCAGCTTTCTGCATGGTTCAAAAACTAGCCCAAGCTTCCCAACAAAACAGATTTAGCGTTCAAAACAAGCTGTTGTCTATATTGTCCAGACTCACAGCCCTCACTTTAAATGGAGCCCACTGTTTTATTGAGTCACTTTCATGCTCTTGTGGGCCTGTCCACCTTTCCATTTCAACTCAGCCATAAAAATTGGCTTGGAGATTAAACTTGGCGCATGAGTTGTTAGCTGGAGAGCAAGTGGGAGGGAGGAGGTGAGGGAAAGAGATGGCAGAGGAAATATGAAGACAGAGGATTTGGCCAGGTTTGATTTACAAGCAGGAGCCAGGGTTGTTTTGGGCTTTTCTCAGACACATTTAAAATGCCCTGTTGGGCTCTAGTTCAAATCTGAGTTTGCAGCCCCATCTTCTTCAGGAATTCATTTGCTTTGTTAAAAGCAGGAACAAAAAGACAAATTATTTGATTCAGGGAATCAAGTGTGCTGCATGTTCAGTAGTTCCCCAAGCTGTAGAAAGGATTAGGATTTTTTTTTCCCCCCAAATTGTCTCCACAGACCTTTATATAGTGCTCAAAAGCAATTCATTCTCAGGTCCTGGATGTAAAACAGAGCCAAGAAACAAGTCAACATATAGCACATCCCCTTAGGAGCAAAGAGCACTTTGCATTTGTGCATCATATCAGCTTCTATCAGAGACTGCATAAACTCTTTGTGAACACCTATCAGATCCAATTCCCTTATTCCTCTAGGGAAATAGGTCGGATTATATGCAAGTTTACAAACGAATTAAGCAAGGCTCCACAGTCTAGCTCCAGCTCTACTGGAATTCAGCCATTACTTTTGCTGACTTTAACAGAAGCTAAATACAGACCAGGCAAGTTACAACAAATATTGTTAAGTGGACTCTGGTTTTAGTTGCCATTTGGGGAGCAGCAGTGGTACCTACAACTCCAGTTAACAGCGATACAAACTGGGTGCCCAGAAACTGAGGCATCCAAACCCCAGTCTTTTTTGCTACAGGAACCTTCCAGATCTGCTCAAAATCACAAGATTTGTGCCAGAGCAACAACAGGACCCAACTCTTCCCAGTCCTCTGCTTTGATTACCAGATGCCCCAGCTCCTCCCATGCTCAGTATCATAAAGTAGAAAGAAGTTAATACCCAGCAGAGGCCTGTGATGAATTTCGTTCTCTGCTATTAGTGCACAAACACACAGATCCTTTAAGAACATGCGAAGGCCGGGGGAAACAGGGCTCCTATGATACATTTTGTAGATAGACTGTGAAAGAAACGATGTATTAAGCCAAACAATCCTGGAAATGAAAGTGCCAATTTAATGCAGGGCATTATTATTATTTATTAAATATCTATCACCACATACAGATGAAGAAACAGAGACTCTGTGACTTGCTAGCCCAACATCAGACAGCCAAGGAAGCTCTGAATAAAACTAGAAATCTCCTAGAACCCTACTCTGTGTTCAAGTCAAACAAATTTCTGCTATGCAAAAGTAAGATGGGAAGAAAATCTGTCGCAGCATCAGACAGGATGCCCTGAAGCCCATACAAACTCATCCCTGTAGTCATCTCAGCAGGTAGATCCTGAGCTCACATTCCCGGTAACAAATCCAAAGTGACTGCATTTACACAGAGCGAGTGAGATCGCAGCTGCAGCACCAGGCCCCTGAAGCAACACCATCCACACCCTGAAGTCCAGGCAGAAAATAAATTATTTTCACCTCTGACTCTCCCCCATAAAGAAGCAGAGAGTCAAGACCAGCAGCAATTTAAGAACCAGACAACTGTCTTTCACCCCCTGCAGACACACTGGCCTTTCCCCCTTCTCCACTATTTATGCAACATGAACTGCCTTCTATTCAGGAGGAGTTCTTCTCTATTAACAGAGCTTGGCAAAGATCAGGAATTAACTGTGCCAACTTTCAAGCCTACTGCCTTAAGGCAGATGGCAGGGAAAGTATCCCAGCCTTGTTCCCCAAATCTCTTCTCCCAGCAAGCAGAGATAACTCAAAGCAGGGAAAAAAGGTCAGGTATCTGTGAAGCCCTAATTTCGGTGCAGGAGACAGCCTATGTCTGGGGTGCCCTGCTCTGCAGTGGGCACGCTTGCCTCCCCATGGACGAGCAAAGCCTGGTGCGTTGCCAGGATCTGCAGGCTGAGAGCAAGGGCACAGGTTTCACTGGAAGTTTTATACTTCCAGAGTTACAACAAGAAAGAGGATATGCTCTGCCCCTCCAAGTCAATGATGCTGCTATCATCAAAAAATCAGCACTGCTTATGACTAGCACTGAACTGTACCTTTATGGGAAAGCAAATTGCTCTGGGCCAGCTGGAAGGACAGGATTCCCACAGTTATTGCAGACCCACAGCACAAAACAAGAGCTGTGGGTGCAGAGCACCCTCTGTTTCCCATCAGCAGAAGATAGCTGCTCTGCCATCCCCACCACAATGTGTCTCCCAGGAGCAGTTCCAGTGCCTGGGGTTTCAGTTCACCCTCATGAAGGCGGATCACCTCAGCCATTGGCAGGAATAGACACAAGTGGACTCCTGAGGGGTGAAGTGCTGAGTGTCCAGTTCTGCTGAAATCCATAGGGCATGCAAGTGCCTTGTTCTTGCAAAAGGAGTGCATCATCCCCAGCTCTAAGCAACCAAAATTAAACCTTTGTAGCTTGTTTTGCCAAACTTTTTGTGTCTGTATTTTCTCCCATTACTGGTGTGGCACTCCAGTTATTAATCTTTTCTGTTTTTCAATACTATAAAAGCATGACTCAATAGCAGTGCTGAGACCTCAGAAAACTTCTCTCACAGTGCTGCGGAGGACAGTTCATGACAGTATGACAGACAAGAGGGTCATAAATAATATTCTATTGGGTGCTAATTCAGACAGTTGTTGTAGCTCATGCCTGAAGCACGCTGCCATCAATGGGACAACTTAGAAACTCACAGTTAAGCCCATGCTGAAACATATTCTGGACTGGGGTCAATGGAAAGTCTCTTGCTGACTTCACCTAGAGCTGGATTAAACACTTAACTCTTACTCTGTCTCCTCCATGTTCCTGAATTATTCATTAACGGCCAGACACTGCAATCCATACTCAAACTGTGCTTAATCTGTCCTTTAAATTGACTTGCATTAGTCTGAGTCACAGGCACCACAGCACCTTACTCTTTAAACAGTCTCACTGAATGCAGCAGAGCTATTCATGAAATAAGGTACTCCTCTGCAGGAGGAAAGGAGGCAGGATCCAGCCCTTAGAAAAGACATCAGTAAGGCTAGACCTCAGAGAAAATTCACCCTGGTAAAGCTGCATCAAGATGAATGAAGTCAAGTAAATCTGTGTGAAATCAATCATTTAAAGAGATAGCCTGTTCTGTGGTATCACAGGGGAGACGTAAGGGAGTGCTAGAAACTAATATTTCATTGTTCAACTTCATGACAAGGTCTGGAAACACATTCCCCTGCCTCTGGCCACACATTCACAGAGCCGAATGGCAGCTTGCGCACAAACCTCGTGAGGACTGTTTTCTCTCTATATATAGACAGAAACAGGGAGGTGTGTGGAAAGGAGGAAGGAAAAGGACATGTTCCACTCCTCTTGACTGGCACAAAAGGAACAAAAAGTAAACGGGACTGCTTGTCACCAAGGAGGTAACAAGTACCCACACTTACCAACAACTCCTTCCTCTGCCAACCTTGCAGCTCCCAGTAACCAAGCCTCCCAGACCACATGGCTGGCTCCAATCCTGAAATCCCCTGAGGCTACTTAAACAGCAGATAAACTCACCGATTACCTCTCACCACTGAGCCCAAATCTATAGTCGGATACTTTTAAACAAACAGTGGATAAAAAAATAAGCCAATCAGGTAAGTGAAAGGAGAAATCTTGCACACTAGATTGAGAATATAACAGGGTTTGATTTTTTAGAATTAATTGATCTGTTCAGTTCTCATTTATGTTAGTGCTTGATAAAATTAGCGGATTAAACTGACTGTATGCTAAATGCTTCATGCTGAAGAGAGCCTTGCCAGGATTTACTGCATGTTGGCATGCACAGAGACCATAGCAGCATCACCCAGAGACCCTGGGACTCACAGTCAGACCTGTTCAAACTTCAGAAATAAAAATCACAGCTTATCCAGATTTTCCATATGCCATCAGGATATGAACTCCTATCCCTCTCCAGTTTCAGTCAAGCTTACTTATTAAGTACTTCTACACAACAGGCAAGCCTTTGTATAAGCAGCACTTATCTCAGAGCACTGGCATTACAAGAGGATTTCAGATGTGCTGTAGTTTTTGGGATGCAAAATGTTAACACCGTGTTCATAGCCTCCCCCAGTGCCACACCGAAATGCACACATCCTATCACTCTCATGCTATACAGTTACATATACATACACAAACATCGCAGCTACCCCCATAAACTCCTGCACAATACAGCTTGTTAAAAACACTTCTCATTGACAGTTCAGAAATGACAGATACAGAAGTGGTCAAAGTTCTCCTGTAACTTAACTACTTTTTCTATTGGCCTGACAAAGGCATTTGGGATGTTTCATTCATTGATGTTGGAAAAAGTACAAGATCTTGGGAGGCATGGCCAAGGACATACTAGGTACTGAGAGAATTTTTAGCACCTAGCATTTTCCCTAAACACCTGAAAACTAACAAAGATTTCACCAGTGTGAAATCCCTCATTTCTGTGCCCCCAAATTACACAGAGGCAGTCAGATATTGTCACCTTGACTCCCTAATAAGTGCCTTACTCCACTGTTGTAAAGAGACAGTACGCACAACGAGGGTATTTGTCAATATAGCTAAGAACACTAGAATATAGCCAGTGAGGTAAATCTAGATAGAGTGTCAGTGACTTTAGGTGGTGGGTTTTTTTCCACCCCTGAGGATGAATTTGGCCCTGTACATTGCAGAAACTGAATCACAATCTTCACCACAGTGGGCGATTGGAATGATGCTGATGCTACTTCCCAAACGCCAGTCTGGTTCTCACATACTATACTGTTATGCATCGCTCTGGGCCACTTGTCCCTTAGCTTTTCCCCCATGTGTGTCTACGTGAAACAGTCACAAATACTGATGGCTAGTTTCCCCTTGAATCATTTTTCTATTAGACAGGCACTTTCCCTCCCTAGTGGAGTATTTTCCCCATGGGAATACAGCAGGTATTCACAGAGGCAGCAGGAAGAAAGGAGGAATGGATCTTTTATCATACTAAGCATTTCCATTCCATCTCTGTCATCTTTTTCACTAGCTCAGGTCTGTTTTATTCCAGGCTCCAAAGGGGTAGAGAGACTGGCTTGATGAGTCTAACCTCTGAAGATGGATCCAGTGCGACAAAAGAAGTGTAGCTGTTGAAACATCTTCCTTCAATACAGTTATTGTGTTGCTAGGTTTCCATCTAGACACACAGCCTAAAAGAGCAATCAAACGAGGCTGATGCTGTGGATAATATCTTTATTGACACTTCACAAGGTTGTTGGGGAGGAAGAGGGAGAAATATTGTCCCCGAGCAAAGTTTTACTGGTGAGAATAGAAAGCTAATTTCAAAAGCTCACCCAAATTTTCATGGGAAAATTGTTTTAAAAAATTGAGCTTTTAGGGTAGCAGATTTTATGTGTATGCATATGTGGCTTTGTGAGCACAAAGTCTGTGTGTTTATTCTGTCATGTGAATTGTAAAAGTACTTCTCTTCCAATACACAAGTCCTCATCCCACTTAACTTGAGTCATGTCTTGCAGTTGCAGAAGAGGGCATGCATCAGCCTTGTTTTAAAGGAACTTATTTGCTTGCATATTACATTAAACCCTAACAGACTCAGCACAGCTGTCAAAACACTATCCTAATAATTGCATAAGCTAAGGTTGCTAACCAGCACGCTGCTGTGCCTGTGCACGAAACAAAAGTGCAAGCATCACAGGATGCACCGGCAAGGCAGATGCAAGGTCCTACACACGCCTGAGGGACCTGCCACTTTCATCTTACTCCTTCTGTCCCAGAGGTTTTCAGTTGTACTCAGCTCCCAGCAGCTCCCATCCTTCTCAAGTGCTTTCAAATACCTGGGCAGTGGCAAGCAGCCCCACTCTTTTGGTTTGGTCATCACATCACCAAACAGTAAAGAACATGAAAGAGTTAATTTTCTCCAGGACACAGGCTGTTTTGCTGGCATGTCTTTGGAGACCACCTGGAATAGTAAGGGCCCAGGACTGGGCTGCAGTTGGGACTGTTGCTAAGCGATGTAATGCCGTTACCAAGTGACCCGGGGTTTTTAGGCAGGAAAAGTCAATTTCTACACAAGCCAGTATAAAACAGGAAGGTTACCTTACATGTGCCAGGTACAGGATTCTCTTCACATCTCCTAGACAAACATCTGACACCAGCTGCTGTCAGAGACGAGGATCCTGCCTGGCTGGACCTGCTAACATCCCCGAGCATGGAGAATGCCTCTGCTGGCTCTCCTCCTCCTCAGGGAGGCAGGCCAACCCTCCGTGAAGTCGAGGACACAAAGCTGCTCAGTTCTGGCGCCCAACTTTTCCCCCAGGAGAACAGCCCTGCTGCAGGCACAGCTCAATCAGCTTATTATAGAGGCAGCTTCCCCGGGAACCGCTCTCCTCTGTGCATATTCATGAACTCTCCAGAGCTTCCAGGGAGAGTTGGCTAAACACACAACTGAGGGATTTATCTGTTGTATTCGCAGCACAAAAAATAAGGGGGGAAGTGGGGGGTTGGAGGGCTTAAAAAAAAAGTAAACAGCGGAGCGGGGTGAAGGGGAGCGATCGCAAGCTGTGCTCTCCTCTCACCACCGTCTGCCACAGCGGGACCCGGNCGGAGCGCAGCACTCACCTCCGCCCCACCGGGCGGCAGCAGCCGTGTGCTCGCAGCGATGCCGGGGCAGAGCCGGGTACCGCGGTATCGGATGCCCGCCCTGCAGCGCCGCGTCC
>WAAD01042685.1:371965-461595 GCA_013389945.1 Fregata magnificens
CCCCGGTGCGGGCCCTCCCGGTGCAGCTCCTTACCGGAGAGGGCAGGTAGCGGGAGAGGCCGCCGAGGCCAGGAGCTTGGGGTGCACCTGGACCCCTGCGGGGATGCGGGCCCAGCCCGGGATTGCCCTGCCCACCCTCAGAGGGCGCCTTTGGTTTACGGGCTGCCGTCTGGAGAGTGAGGGCAGTGCCCTGTGCAACAGGCTCCGGACTAGGGGGTGGGAATCCGGCTCTGCCAGGGCAGGCACCACTAGCACCCCGGCAGCGGGCGGATCTTGGAACAGAAACTGCCAGAAACTTTTGCAGCAACTGGCCAGTGCTGCAGGTCCACCCCGTGTTAAGATCCAGGGCTCTGGGAAGGACTCATCTGGTTTCCTTGCTGGTACTCTCACCGCTAGACAAATGCTCCATATAGGAGACATCCATACTCATTCAGTGGCAGAGGTATGCAGCAACAATCCCTGAATTAAGTAGGAGTCATTAAATGGGAAGTGGCAAGGCTGTTAACTAGGGTGGTAGAGAAAATCTTTTTTATATTCATGCTTGCCCCTTATGCAGCTAGGCATTCTGCACAGCTGGTCATCTAACTTGACCATGGACCCTTGCCTCGGCTTTCAGGAGTCGAGTGCTGTTTATGGTAAAGACATCCCCGAGTACAGGGGCTTTGCTTAGCTTTGACAGGAGTCTCTAATGACTGTGCTGGATACAGCAGTCTTGCATTTATTTATTGTGCGCTCTTCTGTGACTCACTCCAGTTTTGGTGGCGGGGAGAGAACGACATTCCCCCCATCCTTGGCCTGTTTACTGGGGTGACCTGTTACTGCAATGTGGACTCCTGCAAGAGCAGGATTATGTCAGTAAATTGCCAAACAACTACCTGATGGGAATGGCTTTTAATCAGGCTACATTACAGAGGTGACCTAAGCATGTTTTTCCCAATATTCTTGTTTATTTGAGTGTTGATGGTGCCTAGGAAAAATATCCCCCGCCCCAGTTTTTGGATAGATGTATCAAGCCAATAACAAATAGAGAGCAGCACAGTAAAATAGGCCCATCACCTAAGTCTGTCTCCAGGCAGGCGGCTGTGTCAGAGGCATTGGGCTCTTCCTAATGCATCACCCAAAGTGAATGCGAAGCCAGGCAGACAAAGCCAGACCATCATCTTCCTTGTGGGGCTCTAAGGAATGCAAAATTAATGAGGGTCCTGAAGTAAAATTGCATTCCACCAGCTTTGTGCATTTCTGCCAGCGATGGAGGTTTCTGCAGAGAAGGTGATGGTGAGGGGTTAGCAATTTTGTTGAAAACTGCAAATGTACAGTAAAGGAAAAAATCGCTTTTTCTAACTTTGCCAGTGATGCGAGCGGAGCCCACGCTGATATGAGGGGCAGCGCTCAATCCATCACACAGCAGAGCCCAGCAAACTGCAAGGACTTATCAGTCAGCGCTGCATACGAGCACTCAGACAATGACATGGTTCTCCTTGGCAGCGTTTCCAACAGCCCTCCAGGGACAGACAGGCACACACATGTGAGCCCATCGTTGGCCCCCTGCTCCCCTCTTCGCACAAGCATGCAGTGCACCGAGTCCTGCAATGCCCACCCAGGCAAACAGCCACAAAGTGATGCTGACACACCTGCTCACAGACGAAATGTGCCTATCTCCTCTCTGCACGCAGAAGTACATCAACTTGACAGCTTTAGCTTTTAAAACTTGTACATGATTTTCCAACAGCATAAACACACAACACCTTCCTTCACCACACACACGCCACAGAGCTACGCTAGCCCTAGCTGAACTAGAAATTTCTCTTGCTATGTCAGCACCTACAATATATACATGAAGAATATGCCTTTCCCTGTCAATACAGAGACACTCAGACTGCCACATTCATCTGTTAAACATCACTCCATGAACACACAGGGGTCTGCACAGCACTCAAAAAGCCCCGTAATGGAATACTCACCTGGATGGGAGGGGTGACTCGGGGGTTGACAGTCCTGCTCTATGGCAACTTCTGTGATTCCAGTCTCTTTTCATTCTGCGCTGGAAGGAAATAAAACATTTCAAATATTTAGGGATGGGAGGGGCAGGATGGTGCACAATGGAAATCTTCACACCTGGCTTAACATTTCCTTCAATGCCCCTCTGTGCTTAGAGAGCATCAGCCTCTGACTGCTCTCATTTCCCTCCCTCAGGCCTCACAGAAGTGTTCAACAAAATAGCATGTGTTGCCAAAATGAGTAAATAGTTCATTACTAGTTTAAATCAGCAACACTAAACATGTTTCACTCAGACACAGGTTAGAACTGCCTACATAAGCAGCAATATCCGTGCACATAAACACAAACTGTATCAAGCTGTACCTACATTACTTGTCCATACCCATGCACAAAGGTTTCAGTGGTTTATTGCAGACTCCACTAACAATGCAAACACGTCTACAAAGAATTAGCACTATTTGTGGCCTTTATTAACCCCACACGTGCACAGGCAAACAGCTAGCACACAGACCGATGCGCTGCACACTGCTGTTGTCCTCATTAACCACGCAGGTACACAAACACACGCGTGACACCAAGAGACATTAGCACTGTACTGCAGTCTTCGTTAGCAAGCTGCGTATTCACAAATGCCTGGCCACATGCAGAGGCACACAGTCACAAGCAGGCAGGAAAAGGATTGCTATTGCACCTAAAGCCATTCCTGGCTAAAGGATGCCTTTTGGAGTTGGGAAGCTAAAGGAAAACATCTTCCCCTTTATTCATGCTCTCTAACCTTCTCACAGTCTCAGCACGACCGCCTTCCATGCCCAGATCAGGTACCATCGGCCATTCTGCATGCTTATATTTATGGCCCCTCTTTGAAATTCTGACTGCTCATCTATGCAGAATAAAACTACCCAAGCAATCTTTCCTGTTCAGGTGCTCATTACTAAAGCATTAAATAATGCCAGGCAGGCTCTCTTAGGCCTTGTAAATTTTATCTGGGGGACTTTCAGCTTCCACAAGGTCTATTACTGCCTGATTGCCTGAAAGGCTTTCAAGTTTGTACCAGACAGCAAGCCATACAGCAGAGAAGGGCTGGGTAACAACTGAGCACTGAACTTCTATTAAACACCATTGCTGGCTTGGGAGCCAGGCTCAGGAAGGTGAAATGCATACATGTGAGTGCGTACACATGAGCGCACGCAGAGTCTGCCAGCATGCCCCTGGCGAATACACAAGGCTACCAGCGTTTGCGTAAATGAATGTATGTGCTTGGCTGTTAGAGAGAAGCATCTGGATCGAAGGGTGGCACTGTGCATGAGTGAGTGCAAGATTGTGGGTGCATGAAAAAGGAGTGGGCTTATGTCTGTGGGCCTGATCTCGGCTACACAAATGTCACTGCAGAGTAAGTGCTTAGGAGTCAGTGGGGTTTATGGTGGCACAGCTGAGAACAGAATCAGGCTCTGTGAGTTCAGACCTTTCCTATTTGAGCAGCTTTCTCCAAGTGCTTGCTGTTAGCTAGGGCTCAAAGCAAGGCTGTTTGAATACACCAGTAAGCTTAATAAAGTGGAGAGAAAATAATGGAGAAACCCAGGAAGAAAGGGCAATAGCCCCCAAAGCCAGAGAAATTCTGTTTCATCAGTTGCCACCTAAGTGTCCCGGGAGAATCTGCAGGTACATCCAACACCCCTCAGCTCCTGGGGGCAATCCCTAAAGCATACTGAGTTGCAGATAAAGCATATTTTCAGGGGAAAAGAATGGGGAGTGGGGACAAAATGCTCTGTTTAGAAACATCCCTCAGCCTTTTTGAAGTTGTGTTCTTTGTTTCCTAGTGTCTTCCTGTCAGAGAACTCAGACCTTTCCTCCTTGTCTTCCTAGCCCAAACATCCTGCTTGACAGAACATCAAGGAAACGGGTATTTCCTGCCTGTCCACAAAACAAAGCCACATCACAAGCTATTTCTATATGCCGTGTATTTACAAACCTCAGCCCTGACCTGATCAAGCAAACCAGCTTCTAGTTACCACTTACTCAGGCCTGAATTCAAACTGCCAGCCTATTATTTCTTACTCAGGCAACACTAGTACTCAAAAATTATGTTAAACATTTCCCAGACACAGAAACAATCCCTTCCCCAAAGAGCACAGAGGTGGAGGCACAGAGCCAGCCAGCCCTCTCTTTTATTGGATAACATTCCTCATATATTTCATGAGAGCCAGATGGCACCATCTGAACAGCAGTGAGGCTGGAAGCCTTCAGCCACATCAGCAAAAGGGAAGCATGACCCAGCCCTGCGTGCACAGCAGCTCAGCGCTGGAGCCTGCTCTGGCTCAGGCAAAGTGCAGCTGCACACCCACACTGCCTGCAGGCAGCTGCCTCTGTTCGGGCACAGGGGCACCGGACAGCACAGGAGGGGTGGGCTTCTTTGCATTCAGGCAACAGCGTAAATTTGCACATGGAAACTTAAATTGCCGCTGCTGACAGGTACAATCCAACACTTTTGAGGACAGGAAGAGTTTCCCCAGTCCTGAAGGTGCCTGGGAAAGGGAGGCCCATCTGCAGGTTGCCTGAGAAAAAGAAACATGTAGAGAGAGACAGAGTGTACTCTAAACCCCCGCTGCATGTGGGGCCTTTTGCTTGCAATTAAGTGAAGCTAATGGTTTTATGGAAGTTGTTTGTTCAAAAGGCCTTCACTGTAGTGTTTAATGGAGTTTCACCACCATTCCCCAAAGGCTTCCAGACTGCATTAGTATCCCACAGCTCACATCCTAACCAAACAAGCCGCCTCACCCTGATGTCTCTACCTGGTATGTCTGGAGTGTAGGAGTATCAGGGCTGCCATGCCTCCTGTGCTCGCCTTTCCACTGGAGTCTTGAAGCCCCAGGATGTCATGAATATTCATGACATAAACATTAGCAATAAGTATTGTGCAATTTCAACAAAAATATATTTTAGGCAAAAGAACTGGAAGAGAACAACTGGGAGAGAATCTTTACTCCTGAGCTCTGGGAAGTACTGAATAGCATTTTCCTGAGCTGTAACTGGTGGTTTTAAAATGCAAATCAGTCTTGGGTTTTTGAGAGACATTGTAAAAAAAAAAAAAGACCCGTGCAGCAAAGCTTTATTGTATTCTAATGAATGCGGGATTTGCAGAGCTGCTTCGTGCCAGTGAATGCACAGTGGATGCAGGCCAGGGACTCAAGAAGCCCTGAGGCTTGTCCCCAGCTAGCTCTGCCACTGACTCACTATACAACCTTGAACGTGACATCCTTTCCTCTATTTCAGTGTTCTCATCAGAGAACATAGGGGAGGGGAGAGAGATGAGGGCATTACTGTGCCTCCTGGTGAGGTTATACGTTATAGGCCACTCTGAGGTGGAAGTCAGCAGAACAAATGTAGCAGCTGTCTCCCTGCAGGGCCAATGAACTGGGATAGTGTTGCCCTGTTCATAATGGTCTTCCTCTGGCAGATGCTGCTCAACCTCTCATATTCCTATTCCCATTCCTATTCCATGGTTCATCTTTGGCCCTTCTGTCTCTCTTGTGTGTTTCTATACAGCTGGTCCCCTCCTTGAGCCCCAAAGTCTGTAGAAAGCCCTCTGCAGTTGTTCAACTCTTCTTTTTCACATCCACCTGTAGAGCATCTAATACCATTTTACCTGCCCTCTAGTTAAAGAACTGTCCCTAAATAGACTCTACCACACAGATCATAGTCGGTGTTGAACATAGAAGGGAAGACAGATTTTCTTCAAATTATTCATGGTATAAACATAAATAATAACAATCTATAAAGAGGCAGGATGGTCTGAGGCACATCACAGTCCAGAGGATCCCTCTATTCCTCTATTCCCGGACCCCCAGGATCCACTTGGGATCTTGAATAAGTCACTCTGGGTTATCTCTGACTTGGTTTTCTGCTAGCCTTCTGCTCCCTTCTGTACAGCCTGGTGGTGGAAGAGGCTTGGGGTGTCATATATTTGTCCACTGTTGCCTCTTCTTATCAGCTACTTTCACCACACTCAGACCCCAGTGTTAGTGAACTCTGAAGTCTAAATTGGTGATTTCTAAACTTGCCCCTTCAAAGCTGCACCCTCCATCCACAGCCTGCATGTACCTCCTCCCACCACATCCAGCAACGCTCTCTCCCATGTACAGCACTGAAGGAAGGCTGCTCAATCTGGCATTTAGATACTAAGTTCACTACATAAGGTCACATGAAAGAGGCCAAAAATCACAGTCAGCTGGCACTAGCCTTCACTTATTACTCACCAGAGAGAATATTACCTGGTAAAGCAGAGGCAGAGTGCTATATTCCATTACCAGTCCCCTGAGCCCCCCCCAACACCATGGAGGGAGAGCTGTTAACTGAGCTCTTCAATTGCATTTTCACTGACAGAAATGCCCTCACAGCTGCCTGACCTTCATGTAGCAGAAGTCTCAGGTCCTCTCAGCTGCTGTGTGTCACAGACAGAAATCACTCAGCGCCTTCTGTGTCCTGATGCATTTCAGAAATTATCTCTCTGATGAAGGCAAGATCCCAAAAGAGGAATACACCACAAGGAGAAGCAGTCACACTGGGGAAAAGTCAGGGCATTCCAATAACAAAAAGCCAAGATGTTCAAATCCAGCTGCCAAAAGGTAGGTTTTCAAATCCATATTTAAACCCCTAAGCATCAGACCTGAAGCTCCCATTACCTGTAACAGAATTTGTGAGTGCTCAAAGCTTTTCAAATCTGGCCATTTGTTTCCAAATATGTAAATAGGAATAAACAGCTTCTCAAAAAATGTGGTACTGTACCAGCAGAAAATTTCAGCTCTTCCCTGGAAACACAAATCTTTAAGAGGCACTGTCTGGAACCAAAATATATTAGTTTAAGCTGAAATATTTGGGGTTTCAGATACTCCTTTCTGAAGTAATTAAAATATGCTTAAGCAAAGCATTCTTTCTCACTCCTTCCCCACCAGCTATGCAGTGGGGACAATCAGAAGGTTTTGCATATTGGCAGTAGCAGTATAAAAGTGCTTCTGAGAATCAGGTGGGAGAAATGCCCACTCCAGGGAGCCAGAACAGAATAAGAATCAGAAAAAAAGGAGGAGGACAAGAAATCAAACTAAACCATTCACATGCTGAAACAAGGGTGCATACCCACTACCAGTTTGGAAACACCAGGAAATGTTACTAATCCCTTCAGCTACTGGAGAACCAGGAGAGCTTGCAGAAGTGATTATGGATCAGAACATTGCCAGAAAGCAAAGAATTCCTATAAAACAGAAAAGATTCGCAGAAAGAAAAAAAAAAAAATTCCTAGGAAGGTTCTAGGTCAGAAATTCCTAGCAAGCAAAAGGATTCCTCAAAACCAAACCTTCCTCTCCTGGTCTAAATCGCTGTGAACAATATGTGGGAAATGTTCCAGTATGCACGTAACAAACCCAGGGCACATTCTGGCCTAATGATTAATGCAAGAGAAGATGTCATTCAAATTCCACACATTTATATCAGGTATTTTTCCTGTTAATGTTAATGTTACCATTGTGGAAAAAAAATTAAGTGTGGAGGGAAAACATGGACAAAATTCATAGCTGCTATAAATCAATCCTGTTCCATTTTGACCTCAGAAAGGTTGGCCAGTTCCTAGCAATGCAGCATATGACTTATTACCTGTCTATTCAAACACCCAGTAATAGGGAGTTCTATATGGTATCCACTTGGCAAATAAATCTTTTGTCCCCCCTCTAAAATAGCACGCAGAGAGTTATCTCAGCAACAGCTATTTATATATTGGGAAACTATGCAGCTAAATGTTCCTTTCATCTCTGGGTCCTTCCACCTAGCCAAGAAAATCATCCTGCCTTAGATTATGAAACAGAATAAAAGCTTGTGCTGTTTTCATACCCCGAGCAAACAGGGAGCACAATCGAACCCCCCCACTGATTCTCAGTGAAGCTTTGTATATTGCTTTGTGCAGACATTTCCATCTGAGCATCAGCCTGCTTGAACTGCTCATGTGGGAGAAAGGCTGTTCCACCCCACAGGTGAGGAAACCAACGACTGGTCTGGTTCTCTCTGAAAGAGCAAGAAAAGGGGCCACGTGTGTGTCTGAGCACCACAGCCCAGGCAGACAGAAGATGTGGATTGCCTTTTGCCAAAGAGGGTGGTTCAGGCTCTGACAGGCCAGCTCTGACTGTTGTGATGGCTCCAGATCATTCACTAGAGCCCTTCATACCGGTGTTAGTGGGTTTGTGTCCATACGGAAGGCTGTGAACTGTAGCCACGGCGGTGTGGGGACAGATCCAGCTGTGCTGCCTCCAGCGGAAGGCAGGGCACGTGGCTGTAGCTGAGAACTACAAGTGTTGCTGCAAAAGAGCCCCTGGTCTCTCAAAATGGAGAAAAGTGTTCCTTGGGAGGTGGGGCTGGAGAAATATCTTTTGCAGTTGCTTTTGGTGGCATGCCCCTATTTACCAACACAGTGTTATTAGTATAAAGTGAGAAGTATAAACAGGGAAGCAGGCAGACAAAATATAGCCATAGGAAAAAGCTAAACTGTACATAAACCCAGACTGGCGGATTGACAAAATATTGTTAGGCAAGAAACAGACAGCATGAAAGACAGGAAGATGAAGAGAGAGATTTAGAAGTGAACTTAATACTTCTGTGATTTATTTGCATTAAGCTCAAGCAGTGTGTGTGGTTTGGGTTTTACTTGTTTATTTTGCTTCCCAGACTGCCTCAGGTGCTGGCAGATAATTGTTTGGTTGAAGTTAAGAGTCCATGGGATGTTTTGGAAATTCTTTGTCCCTGGGGAAAAATGAACAGTGTTTCATAAAATTCTGGAAAAGTTCTGCAAGTTCTAAAACTCAAAAGAGAAAGAGTTACATGTGAAGTAGTCTGGATTTCCTCCCTATAGTGCAAGCCCAGCTTTGTCTCCTCAGAGCCAGAAGACCAGAAACTATCAGCAGCCTTCTTACTGCGCTTTGCATGAGGACATTCTGCAAATTATGGAAATTTTGTCCATCCAGCCATCCTGCAACAGATGGCAAAGCAGTGCGAATGACCGGAGCTGGTGGGTGGCGTGGATGTGTTTGCTTTAATAAGGCCCAGAGATTAAAGTTCCACCAATGCCCATCAGCAGTCTGTTACATTCATTTATTTATAATTATTTCCCATTTTTCCCTGCAGTTACATTTTAGAATTGTAGTTATTTGCATCTCTATAACCATACAGTGTAGCTCACATGACCCTGCCCCAAAACAGGGCATCCAGGATCCCTCCCAGGATCCCCCTTATAATCCAAGCCCAGGCATCAATCTGCGGGACACTGAGCCCTTTTCAGCCCACAGAGATAGGACTGTGATCTGGCAGAACCTCTTCTGCTGTGGTCAGGCTGTCCAAAAGAGCAGGAAGGAAAGTGAAGAAGCAGGGGAATATGTGGGTACAGGAAGGAGAATAGACAAAAGAGAAAAAGAGTGAAGGAGACAGGTGAGGGGATTAAAAATGGTACAACAGAAGAGTCCTACAGCATGGGACTGGTACCTATAATCTCTGCTACAGAATTTGTGCAAGATGGATAGAGAAGGTGCAGAGGAGGAACTTTCTTATGTCTAGCATGAAACTCCACGAAAATTTTTAATAGAAAAAAGGAGAAAGTTAAAATAGGAATAGGAGACAGAAAGTTACTGAAGTTGTGCAGTTAAAACCGCACCAAGCCCAAGTACATGAATGGTGGAGAAAGGGGAAGGGAGAGGTAGCAAATGGAGGAGCTTGTTTGAACATCATAAAAAATCAGTTGCTTCCAGATGCAATGTGCTCCATGCTGCCTGCAAAATCTTGGCTTGGAGCACCATCCAATTCCTGGGCGCTCAGGCACCAGGGAGCTGCACTCTCTCAGGTGCTGTTTGCTTTTGATGAATGCTGCTGTGACAAGTGCATTAAACCCAGCAAAAGCGAGCTTTATTAGGCTCTGAAAACCAGGGTCCATCACTGCTCAGACTACTTATAAAACAGTCTGGCTTGAGAGTGATACCAGCTTTCCCCAGGACATGCAGGGAGGCATTGCTTATGCCAGCATGAGGCCTCCCACATACACTGTCTGCATCTATTCCATACCCTGCAACAGAGAGCAAACTGGTAGCTGCCACATCCCCTTCCTACAATTATTAGTGTTTCCTCTCAAGGAGACTTGGTTTTAGCGGCAGGTTATCATGAAAGCCTCAAGTGGGCTTCAGGAAATTGCATACCACCACTACTCATCCAGTTTACAGGAGATCCCTGTGGGTGGGACACAATGGAGTCTAATTATGGTTTTGACTTATGGGATTCAGATCATCACAAGAAGGGTCTATGTGTAAGCCGGGTCACAGGACAGGGATGTGGTTTGATCTGCTCTGTGCTTTACTGAACCCACAGACTCATTATCCAGCTTCTCTTTCCAGGGAGCAGCAAGAGGGTGAGAGCTCTCCCTCACTGTGACTCCAGAACTCAGCCAAAGGCTGACAGACAGACTGAGTGTCACTGTCTCCTGCTGTGGCTGTTACTTATGATGACTCTTTGTTGGTGTTTGAGCCAAGGATGGTGCCAGCCCAGTTGTGACCTTCTCTGCCCCTGAGCCTGGATCCCCAAACACTCCCTATCTCCAAGCATCTTTTGCAGAGAATCTCACTCTCTGCTCCTGTAATGAGTTGCACAGCACGATATGGAATTAGCAGAATCTAAGTTATTAATTGTCTACAACAATTAGCCAGGACGCCTGGGCCTTCAGGCACCTTGGTTACGTGTGGGAGCCAATTACAGTCTCATACATATTCATGCCACTTCATCCACAAACTGTGAGAGCTGCTTCCCCAGCTCTCTCTCCATCTCCTTTACTCCAACTTGCATCCAGCCCACCCTGAGCCAGGAAGGAGAAGTAGTTTCCTTTCCTTTCACGTCTCACTGAAATCAAATATTTGCTGTGGCCGTAATTGATGTAATGGAAATGCAGAACTAGCACATTTGACAGGGAAGAACAGAAATGGCCTGGCCAAACCTCGCTCATGCCTTACAAGAGGAGATGGAGAGATCTTGCTGGACCCCTCTCCCTGCAGTCGCCTGCTCTATTAACATATAATACATCATGTGGCTGAGCTTGATGAGAGATATTCTCACAGTCAGCAACCACCTCAACCTCATCTCAGACCACAATTTCCAAAATACCAACGCTCATGGTGTAGATCAGTGTGGTCAGTGTATTGCCAGTGAATCTGATGGATTTAGACCAGTTTATACCCACTGAGGACCTTGACAGTAAGTGCTGAGCGAGACATTGGGCTGCACCAGGTAAGTCACTTAATGCCTGCATGTGTCTGATTCCCATGGGTATGCTAACACTTCACTGCTTCCTGAGGTTGCTCTGAGGTTACATCTATAAATATGCACATGCTGTGCTCCTAGGAAAATAGCAACCCTGTGAACACATTGCTGAAACTGTGCTTGACCCCAACAGGAGTTGGAGCTGGTCCTGGGGTGAGTGCATGGGGCTGCAGGTGAGCTCCACGGGAGTCTTCTGAGTGCCTTCACCACAGTGGGTAGCGCTTAACCGAGCAGGGACACGTGTATCTTGAGAATCCATTGATCCACCAGAGTGCCCATTTAATATCTCTCTCACAGCAGCTACCCAGGAGCTAAAATGTTAAATCCATAACCCACTCTCTAGATTTATTGTCCTGAAGGCTGTTATGACTTTTGTGAGCTTTGGAGTGCAAAATAATGTTAGAAACACACGTTATTTATCAGACACAGTAGAGTGACTCCTCCCCAGCCATCACTGCGGTGGAAATAAATCCCTGCTCTGTGTTTAGGAAACAAAGCTATTTCTGTCACATAGGGGACCAGCTGAAGCTTTTGAAAGAATCTGATTTTAATATTGCTAATGTTTGGTTTTTGGTTTTGTGCACCCAAACAACTTTCTGAAGAGGTCCGATTGATTTTGCCTTTCCAGTCATTTTTAATCATGCTCTCCTCAGGCTGGTAAGAGGCTGGTCACAATTTTCAAAAGTGACTTGTGATTTGGGCTGCTTCACTTCCATCACAGACACCACCTCAGTAAAAATCAATAACAAATTAAATCACACTAGGCAGTGTGACCAGTGAGAGTGGCTGTGGGCTGCGAGAGGGAAAGGGTTTCTATTTTTTTAAATTACAGAGAAATTGAAAAAATATAACTTTCTGGCTTCATCAGAAGTACCCATGTTAGAAAGGTACTGGTATACACAAAATGTACTTTAGCATCCTACATCATATTAACTTGTGACGAGGACACAGTATTGGCCACTGCTGGGAAGTGAAACACCTGTGTAGTACACTACACAGCCTGGTTCTCCCCCATTACTCCTGATTTATGCCATCTAACACCATGAACTTGAAGAAAGTTCCTTCTGACTTAACACCAGTATGAGATCAAAACCAGATTCCTCATTCTGAGAAAGGGAAAAAGAGAGTGTAATGCAGCCTTCTGCTCGAGTCTCCTACAAACACCTTCCAGTTCCCCTGAGTCTGTGAGGAACAAACCTTTCTGCTTTACATTCACAAACCTGTGAGCTCCCCCAGGGCAGTGGGAGAGACACCATATACAGATTTTAGGTCTCCCCCATGTGCTTTTCAGTGTCTCTTTTGTTGCCCTACATACTCCCCTGAACAACAGCAGCAGTGTGATTCAAATTGCCCACACTAAATTCTGGACTCTGCCGATCTCAGTGTCTCAAGTTATTGGCTGGTTTTCTATAAAGGTTCCTAGCATGTTGCGATCTATGACTGGTAAATGCAAACATTTTATCTCTCAACAACTAAATTTAACCTCTCAGCTATCTGCTGCTTGCTTTCTTCCCCTCTTCCCCTTTGTCTGCTTCCTAGTTCATAATCTTTCCTTTTTTATTGCGGGGATTTTGCCTGTTAGGGGAACTTTGCAGAAGGGAAAATAAACAGATCAGTATTTAATGTTATGCTTTCTGTTTAGAAGTTTGTTTCTCTTTCTTCTTCCATTGCATCAATATTAACATGTTGATTCATAAGCAACATAAAGTGTATAAATATACTCTTTTTCTTCTTTTTGAGTCATAAAACTCAAAGTTATGGTTCCCACAGCAACTGTAACTCAACCTCAATGTGCACATACATTAAAGGCAGGGAAATTATCACCCAAGGCAGCAATTGAATATGCGTGAGGGGATCACGTTACTGGCAGTGGAAGGACTGCGAAAGGTTGAAATCCCAGAGTTGTGAAACATTTCAGGTCTGTCTGTGACAAGATGTCACACACAAAAAAAGAAAAGATCTCAGAGATCTTGATCTTTATGGACATAAATGGGATTCAACCTTGCAACATGCAGAACCACTTGACTGAGGTGGTGTTACCTTTATTGTTGAACTCCACTGGCCTCGAAGATGCTAAGGCACTGCAGAGGCAAAGATAGTGCCACTGAGCATACATGCATGCGCTTCTCCGTTGTACAGAGCTGATGGGGTGACCCAGAACCACATAGAGTTGAAGGGTTTGACAGAAAGGCAACAGGCTCCCATGTCCCACAGAACATGGCATGCACCATGTACCAGACCACAAAGCTAAAAGAATTGTTACAGGGTCTACTGCATTCACACACACAATCTGTCATCCATCTTGCCTCTTCCAAGCCTATATGTCACCCTTTTTTCCAGCTGCTCTCTAGGAGAGGCACAATTCTGAAATACAGATTCTTAGAAAGGATTGGAGCCCATGGGGATACAGATGAAAGGCTGGCAGCGGCTACAGGCAAGAGGTCTCGGCCCTCCAGCTCTTCCGTACTCTGGATGCCAAAGTAGCCAGTCACTGAAGGGAAGTGTTTTAAGCACAAACTGCATCCCAGGGGACTTTGGCTAAGATATTCTAATTATTTGTACAATAAGATGAAAGAGCGATGTGTTCCCGTTTCATAAAGGCTTTAGCACATAGAGTCCACCAGGTGCTGATGCTCCTTTGTGAGGCCTGAGAGCTGAGAACTAATTAGTCCTAAATTATACCCCTGACAAAGACACAGCAAGGAAGCAGAAAAGACATACACATGCCAAACCGCTACAACATCCTTTCAAATGGCAGATCAAATAGGCACCAGCACTTCAGAGGGCCAAAGATGCCTTGAGCAACCGGTTGGTATTTACCTTAAACAGCAAGGAGAAAGGCAGAGGAGGGTACAAGAGAAACATAAAAAGGGCTGGCAGGACTGGCTCTCCTCAATCCTCCCTGTGCTGTTCCCATAAGAAAGGGGTTTCCCTTAGGTTTAGGCCTTTGGGATCTGCACAATTGCTCTCAGCACCATTTGCTGTCATTTTCCATTGGATGTACTTTTAAACAAGCTTCACAGTCGGCTTTTGTAAATAAACATGAAGGCAGCAGCTTAGAAGAATACAGCTGGAGTTTGCAGAGCATGCCGTTTGATGTGTTGCATGATGCAGGAGATTATGTGTGATCCTACAGTTAAAGGCTGCATCACAGTCCAGCCCAGAAGGATTAACACAACTTCTGCTTTCATGTTTCCTGACTGTGCAGGGCAGTGCTGGGTGCTCCTCTCACTCCTGCACAGCCTGTCCTAAGTCTCCCACCAGTGCTGCAAAGAGGAGACTCTCCTCTCATCCCCTTCCAAACCTTCAGAAGGGAAGAACCTACCAATAACCTGCCGCAGGGCAGAGAGGTATCCTGGCCTCTTTATCAGCCAGTTAGCGGCATGCACAAAGCCAGTGCCAATCAAGGGAATGCCTGAGAGGAGACACAGGCATGATGCATTAGCCAAAGCAATTTCACACTGAGAGTGTCCTGCAGTCCTCAGTGTTCCACTTGCATACCTTTATATGATGAATGCTGTGCAGTGTACACGTTTTATGTTTCCCTCTGAAGTATGTATCATTGTCCTTTTCCAGCGGCACAGTCCTGGATTAGAGAAACCATCAGTCTCTTACATTCTGGCAATCTCACAGCTAATCTCAGCTAGACTAGTACACATTCGAAGCAACTCCTCTGCTTGGATCTGAGTGGCTCTAACTTCACAGTGGCATGAACGACACCACTTTCAGCTCACAAAAGTAGTGACAGCCCACAAAGAAGTCCTAAAGCTTATCCTAGAGCGCAGGGCATCAAAAAGACTAAAATCAACCTCTAGTCCCATTAATTTCATTCTGCAACAAGGCATTTCATCAGGAAGCGCAGAAGCTGTGTCATAGCTGGGCCCAATTTTGGCCTGAGGAATCACACAGCAGTCCCTGGGGCAGCACCCAGCTGGTCGGGGAGCAGAGCTGGGCCCAGGGATCAGACAAACACCCTACATGTTCCTTAATAGCAACTCCTCTCTCCTTTCCTCCTTCTCTTTTCTCACACCTGTGATTCATTAATCATGGCATAATCTGCTGCTCACATCTGCACAACTCTCTGCTAAGAGGGAAATTTCAAGTGCTCAGGGTGGCATGTTAATAACATCCAGGTCTGTTTACCCCTCCCAAAGCTGCCTGAGGCACTGTACATATGGGAACATGGTTTGCTCTGTTGCTAACTCAGGAGCAGCAGCGTGGTGCTTAGTGCAGGCAGACACATGGTGCAAGTAGCCAGAGGCAGCACAACAGGCTCCTGCATCCACTGGCCAGAGCTAAAACACAAGGCCAGAGTTACTGTGGGCTGTTGGCACCTCATGATGCAGACACTCATGCAGCAAGACCCCAACAGGCATCCAAAGAGCTGAGCGACCCCTTCCTATTCACAGTCAAACACCCAAACTGCTTAGGTGCTTTGAACATTTTGCTAGATGTGTTTCTCTTTCTATAGATGCCTCCATACCTTTGAACTTTTGTCCCAAACCAGAGTCAGTCAGGAGCGCTATAGACTTCCTCACTGGAGGGTAGGTATTAAGTTATTTAATAGTAAAATCTGTGAGATGTAAGATCAGAAAAAGCCCAGCGCCTTTGCTGGCCCTTCCCTTCAGGATTTAACTAACCCATCTCAGCACAGCTCCATTCTCCTTCCCGACCAGCACCTCATCCCTGGGAAAAGCAGGTTAAATACAAGTTGCTAAATCCCCTGAACTGTCCTGTCTTGTCCTAGCCACTCCCCTGATGTAAAGTAAACCTCTAAGGCTGAATGCCACTGTGGCATGAACCATGTTTATCATAACAAGAAACAAAGAAGGAAGAGAACAAAGGAAAAGGGAAAGAGGAGAGAAAACAAGAAAGGAAAAGACAAACAGAAGAGTGAAAGGGAGGGATATAGATAGACCCATTAATTTGCCTCTGTTTGCTCTGGGATTTAAACAACAAACTGCTATGTCTCTGGTTTATCTTGGTTCCTCAGCTGTGAAACGTGCTGTGCTCCAGTGTCTTCTGAGCATTAGAGATTTGCCGGGGAGCTAGGAACGAAGCAAGAGGCTCAGCAAACAGAGATAGCAGAGGTGGCTTCATACATCACACTCAGAGGAAATTCATTCCTTTCAGTGCTGCCCATGGGTGAAATTACATTATATTCTGTTTGGATAATTGGATGTCATATACCACCCGTCTTGTTACAGGATGGCACTTCCTTCCCTAAAGAGGCTGTTAGCAGCATCCCAGGACAGAGAACACAAGGCATAGGTCCCATGAAGTATGGAGAAAAAAGTAAGGACACAGAGGTGTTGGCTCCGAGCAGTCCTGGTTACAAACTGGACCTCTCAGGGTCAGGTTAGTAATGGAGAGGGGGGAAAACAGGACAAGGCAAAGCATAGGGAACAAGAAAGAGATGAAGAAAATGAAAGGGACGAGAGCAAATCTAAAAGAGGAGAGAAAAGGAGGAGGAGAATGTAACAGAAGGAAGCTTGGTTTCAGAATGTGCTTTCTGTTTTTATGAACATGTCTTTTAGTGCACGAACATCTCCAAGTATCTCTCTACAGACCTAGCAGAACTGGTGTGTAGGTCTCACATGGTAGATATTGGCACTGGTCTTCCAGCTACAGCTTTGGCAAACAGCCTCCACATCTAAAGGGAGGACTGATTTACTTGGAGGTTTTTCCCAGCACAAACACAAAGCATTTCCTTCTTAAATTGGGTGATGGGATGCAGAGGTCTTTTAGCTAGAAATTCAGTGGGTGGACAAGCCTATCCCACTGTGCAGGGGCAGGTCACATAACAGCTGCCTGTTAATCCTGTAGAAATACAGCAGTTTTCTTTGATCTGTGTCACTGAGGATCACAGAGGAATTTGGAGTCTCCCAACCACGCCTTGCTGTATTTTATATTCACCACTTACCTACATTTTGTCTAAAATACCCTCAATTTCCCTCTCATTGTGTCCTTTCTTGCAACTCCTCACTCCAGTTCGTTGATGGCTTTTTAATAGCACAGTTAGAGTTGTCAACACAAGCCAGAGGACAATTTCATGTGTCATATTGTCCCAGTGCATCCTGGGAACTCCGTCTGGCTCAAGCAAACTTATTTTATTGAAATAATCTCTCCTCCCTGCTAGTTATTGAATTGTCTTGGCTCAATGGCCTCGCTCAATATCAACTTTTCATGCTTAATAATTAGTGCTGGAGAAAAGAGTTTCATAAGTGTTTAATGTCACACATGATTAGGAGACAGAGATGACCTAACTAGGCAATTCAATTTGGGGCTGCAACTGTTCAGATGAGGGACAATTAGGAACATGTTCTAGACTGTGCGTGTATGCTAGTCAGTGCCTGCAAAGTTATTTATGGGAACTATACCCTTCTCTTCCACCCCATATACTTTGATCTTGCTTCAAGGCCTAGAAGCAGATATTAGTCCTTATTTTTCCACCTGAGGTGTGCTGTTCCCCCATGCAACGTACTCCAGAAATCTATGTTGCTATCAGTTGATGGCAACAATTGCTGCAATTCTCCATTTAACTTGATAGAGTCACCAAGTTTGGAAGGAATTTCCAACCAAGCACAAACAGGAAAATACCTGGTTTCACTCAAGCCTTTAAATGTCAGTGTGCTGACGACTGGACCCAAAACCACACACTCATTTCCTGACGAGAGCAGAAATTCAGAAAGTGACTTGCAACAGTGAGTCTTAGATAAGCTACAGAAGCAAACCATACAGCACATAGTGATTTCTTTGCCTGTCTGCTTGTCTCTATCTATCTACCACTACCTATTTACCTATTTGTCCACCCAGTGCTGTCAGTCCTTCCAGCCAGGATGCTTGGGTACGGTGTTAATGGCTGATATATTTAGTCTCCAAAGGCTCTCTGCTAATATCCCCTATTACATGCATGGGAAAATGGGACTCAGATAAAAAAAGAGACAAACCAACAAATATATTTAGGAGTGAAGATGAGAGACAGCGCCTAATTATTCTGGGGATCTTCTAAATTATTTTCCCGTGGCACTCTTAAAGTGAGTTCTCCCAGTTCTGGGATTACTGTCCTGACTGATCACCTTTCCTTCCTCTGCGTATTTAACTAGTTACAAGCACTCCGCAAATGGCTGTGTTCTCCATGCTCACAGTGATTGAAATACTGTCTTAAAGCATTTCTTACAGAAGTGATTTTTCCCACTTAAAATTCACTAACACACCAATCTACCACATCTTCATACATATCACACACTGCTCTCAGGAGTGATAATAAGAAAACTTGCTCAATGCAACCTACATTCCTCCCTTTCTCTGGCTCCTTCATCCCTCTTCTCACAGAACCTTCCCCACAAACTCTTCAGTGCAACATTTTTAATAGGATTTGGAACGCCCTTCATTGCAGCTGTCACGCCTTTACGCCTGCACACAGTCCGCGCTCTGCTCTTCCCCATAAACAAGCACATCGATCTATCCTCTGCAAGATGTATTTCATTTTCCTGGAACTTCTGATCTTCCTGTTTGTCCCAGAAGAAAGAGTGACTAGATGAGAAATGTGTTTCCTGTTTATAGTGATATTTTATGTGCAGGAGATTGATTTGCTATGATAGCCACCAGCTTCCCTATCTGGAAACCCAGCAGTGCCCTGAACAACCTCCTATTCCTACCTAAAAGATGCCTGTAAATACAGAGCTCTATTCCTCACCCTGGGGAATAAAAAAGCAGAAAACCCAGCTCACTTGTGTGACTGTTAGTTGGGTACAGTAGGACAGGGTTTTCCTCTGGGCTAAAGGCTGAGGGGCTGGATGTTTCTTGAAAGGGGCAAGGATGGACAAGTGAAGAGGCACGAACAGAATAACAGTAACCTGTTCCTGCTTTCTAAAAAAACTGCAAGTCAAGTTTTGAAAAATGAGCATTGTTGCAACTTTAAGATGCTACAGGTCTTGAATCTGCCCAGAGTGATGGGGTCACACAGGGGTTGTCAGCGATGCTGCTGGAGCAAGGCAGTACCAGGCTGCCTGAAAGGCACCATTGTAGTGAGTGGAGGTTTCCCCTGACTTCAGCGAGCATTGCTCTGCGCATGCTAACAGAAATGCTCCGCTCCCTGCAGTACAGTCATGACTGGGGAGGAACACAACTGCTACTTAAAGTGTTCATAAAGATGTGACATGCAATGATGCCTGGACTGTATGAGTCTGTCCCTGCTCCGCTGAAGCGAGACAAGGTTTTGCCACTGAGAAGAGAGGAGCTGTGCCAGGCCCCCCACTGTAGGAGCCAGGAATGCAATGGAAAGAATAGGAAAGCACGGACAGGCAGGTTGTAATTACATACACCGCAGTTGGACAAATCTCTGCAACTGATGAAAAACAACACTACAACTTTTCAACAGCTGGTCATGATAGAGACGGTGTCTATCCTGCACAAGTGCTTTCCTCATAACCAAATGTCATGCTGGGCTTTAATTTCAAGCTGGCTTGGATGGAGGAGCACTACTGAGTCACCTCCATGCCTGGAGCTATGGATCAGCCTTTGATCTATTAAAATAAATACATTATTTCCCCGAGAAGCCATGGAGAGCTTCCATCTGACAAGTCAGCCTGCTTAGCTTTTTGAGGCTGATGTGATCACCATTCGGGATAGCCTGCCTGCAACCAAAAGGACAATTGGACTAAAGTCTTGCTTCTTGGCTGCATACCCAGAGAATGCAATCCCTAAATTAAGAGGCAGTGATGCCAGTGTAAAACTATGCATCAGATGGTGCTCCTTACTCTGCGACAAATGTGGAGGTCTTTGGGTCCCCCAAAGCACATGGTACAATCCCTGGAAAGCAAGTTGGCCAACTTTAGACCTGGACAGACTCCGGGACATGGACATTACTGTTTTCACAGGCCAAGGCTATTCCCAAAGCCCATCACTGTAGGCCCTGGCTGAATGATTGCAGAGGGGAGGACTGAGAAGGGAAAGGTCATGGTCAAATTCTATCAGAAGAGAAATGGCCTTTTCAGTCACCTGGAGTTCTCCCCTACCAATTACAAAATAATGAGAGAAATCCATAGCCTGTGATGGTTTCCCTCAAGGCACTGTCAACCAGTGGAGACTGCCCTAAGCTGGCCGTCACCTATTTGGCTGTTCTGGTATTTTTCCTAGGCAACTCTGCTTTCAAAGTGATTACACGGATGTTTCTATCAGTAAGCTAGTGGGGATCTGGACACTGAGCACCATCCTCCATCACCATTAATATTTAATTTTTAATTAAACACTTGGGAGTCTTTTTATTTTGCTAATTTTCCCTCAGTCCCGGTGCTGCTGCAGCAGCAGAAGGGAAGTAAGGGGCAGCAGAACACATCAGGCCTATCACAGATTATCAAAGTGAGATTCAACCTCATAAGAAACCCAGGCAGCAGGGACTTCTCTAAAAAAAAAAAATTTTAATTTCTCAGCTGCTTTAGGGTCCCTGGCCAGAACTTCAGCTAACAAGAGTCTGCATCTTGAATAGGATCATTTCAGGGAGACTTTAGTGAGCTGTTTCTTCTCCACTTCCTTTCCTCACTGTGTGTATTATTCATGCTAGGATATGTACAGTAAAGCAAGATGGCTTCTTTCTTTCCAACCTGATCTTCACAGACAGACACAGTGAATAACTATGCATGCAGGCACTAAAAAGAAAAATCACTTGGATGAATTAGGGACTTTATTTCATTGTTTATTTATGGGAGTGAGAAACTTACCCTGGATCAGACTGTATTGCACATGGTAATGAAACACAATTACCTATTTTTCTCCATCTCAGATGAGACCAAAGAAACCTGAAAGTCCTTGGAAGGTGGAGGAAAGGGAATTAAAACCAGATTCAAAGTAAAAGGAGAAAAAGACCTTTGAAAGAAGTGGAGGCACTGGGAGCTTATTTTGCTTGTGAGATCTCTATTAAAATCAGACATTATTTCAGAGGCTTCCAGCCCTGGCAGATAATTAATGAAATTAAGGTGTGGATTTGCTGCTAAATATTTGCTCACGCTACAGGGGAAAGAAACAGTGCCAAAACCACCTGGAATTTTATGGGCAAATAAATCAAGAAAGAGAGGTGTCTCAATTACTCAGACTACAGAGGGGAAAAGTACCTCTCTTTTCAACACAGAGTTTTCAGTAATGGTCAAAATTCATAGCTTTTCAAAGCAGCCCACTGCCAGTGCCCAGCTTTGCAGTATTTAAAATACTGGGACCATCTCTAAAGCACTCTGGGGCTGTGGATAATGTAATCAGGAAATAGCCAAAAGGCTGACATTTTCAAAGCTGCAAGTGGATCTGGATGCTGCAGCTGGGAAGGTGATTATGGGAACGTTAAACAACCTCTCTCCAAATTTTGCAGGAGTAACAGGGCTAGAGGAAGCCATTGTGACAATGGTTGTTAGGTAGGACTTTCTCAGTCTCTCACTCATGATGTGACATGGGGTGTGCCACACATGTAGCTCCCTTACTCTGCTGAGCTCCCTGGGCATTTACTTCTCTGATTAATCTGATTCTTTTCAACTTGTACGAAAGACGCCTTGTAGATTTTCCAGCTCTGGCAGTTTCTAAAACCAAAATTAATAAGAGTCAGTCCAAACTGAGGAAACAGGCAGCCTGGATTGGAGTCTTAGCTTATGTAGGCAGAAGGCCAGAGTGGGTGATCAAAATCTTGCTTCCCACTTTAATGTTCACAACTGTGTACTTCATTGTGCTACTGGGGGTCAGTAATCACAGAGGCAAAGCTGTGCAGAGGCATAAAAGTATCCCAGCTTTGGCCACTAAGGTGGACACCCAAAAAACTAGTGACACCAACCACTAGTACATTTGGAAACTAATCCACAGGATGCTTACAAGTAGATGTAACATTTAAAAAGGACTTGAATCCATACTAAGCAAGCTATAGGAAGGATGAGTTTAGCCCTTTTTATAATGCTCTTAAGCACAGAGTTAATTTAGGGACAGTCAAGCCAGCCTTAGGAGCTTTGACACTTTAGTCAAACTGGGAAATGCCCGCCCTTCAGCTCTGAGCTATTTGCACAGTAAGCAACTATTAAACATTTTACTGCCCTAGGCAGCCACTTGCCTGACAGAGATGGCCCCAGGGCCCAATACAGCTGCAAGCTGGAAATGCCATCTGCACGAATAGCATGTGCAATTAAACTAACTAAGCCGCAGACAAAATACAAGGGTGACCAGCTGCCACCCTGCAGGCCACACACTATCATCAACTGGGATCTGGGAGGAACATCCCTCAGACCACCCTTCCTCATGGCATATGATTTACAACACAGTTAGTTAGGTACTGTACATCTTTTTTGATGCACCTATCACTAGTCTGTGAGACATCAGAAGACAAAATAGACTTCCAGCCTAGTCTTCCATGGCAATTCCCACATATGTGGGGATGAATGACGTACAGTAATAGCAGGTCATCACATCTGCACTGATAGTGCTAAAAAATGGGGTCAGCAGAGAATCCAGAGGTTTTCCAGGGGTCTTGCACTCAGCAAGCAATTGCAGGTTAGTATGTGATAGACTGAGAGGCCACATTGAGGAGACAGTTAATAAAAGCAGGACTAGAAGAATCAATGTGTTCTGACACACAGGTGACAGATTGGAGAGAGGGGCAGATTTAATATCCTAGCATTATCCTTTCCCAGCCTAAGGGCCCTGAAATTGATTGAATAAATTAAAGCATTGCTGTGGATGACACTAGAGTTAAGGTCGTATCAGCACTTCCATCTTATCTCCCTATATCCTTTCCTCTGAGGTTTTCTTTTTCATGTCTTGGCACAGAATGCTTACTCCTGTGCTGCAATTTGGCCAAGAAGATCTCAGCTCCCATAGCAATTTTACTATTATAATTTTCAAGAAGAGGAAAAAAAGCAAGAAAATGAGGGAATTACAGAAGGAGGACTAGACAGATAGTTCTATCTGGTGTGCTTTTGCAATCAAAGGATAAACAGGCCATGTCAGGCTATTCCTAAAACTACCATGTGCTCATTCTATGTCATAGTCAATCTCTCTTTGCAAATAGTGAGCAGAAAAATAGACTTTGAAAGGAAAAACGTACAGAGAATTCACAAAAAAAATAAAGCTGTAGGCCAAATTAATCTCTGCGTGGCTTCACTTGCATGCAAAATTATTCATTCTTTTGTTACTAGAAGTAGCTAAGGTAATTGCAGATGAACACTCTTCCACTTTTATTCTTTATTATCTCTTGGCAAGTCTCTCTCAGAGTCATCAATAGGATTTTATGTCACAACAAATCCAACTGCTTAAATCGAGTCAGGTGCTATGACAGAATTGGGCCCTTCATTGAGTTGGTCTGATCTTCAGTATTCCCAGGGCACCTCTCACCCGCCTATAGAAGAAGTGGGTCTTGGAAAATGCTCAATATTTTCTTTAAAACACTGGGCACATTCATCCAAGGGAAAAAACTAACCTCTGCACCTTAGAAATGGTGCCATGTCTCTTACAAAATGAGATTTAAAACTGTGCTGTATCATTTTCATTTTTGTAGGCTGTGTCATTGTCCAAACTCCTGTACCAGTCACCACTGGGTCACTAGCATCTCAATGATTACCAAAATGCTACCCAGACATCTGTTTACATGCAGCTGGCTAACAAATAAGGGGCCAGTAGAGCACGCTCTGAAAGTTGTGTATTACACATAATAAAGATTCTGTAGAGCAAACGGCCTCTGCTGTGCAGTTCTTTGCATTAGTGCTTAACATCACACCCTCTAGGAGAATGTCAGCTCCAACAACAGCAACAAAAAAACCTTGCTTTCTCTCATTTTTTAATTTCATTAAACTCACTGTGCACAAAGCTCCAATGCTAAAAAGCGTGAGCACTTAGCACATTGCTCATTTTAGCAATTACCCATCTGACCCAAACTCCCTCCTTATCTTTTTAGCAGCGCCTACAGGGCATCAGGGAGCAGTTTCAACCTTCTCCCTTTGTGAAGAAGCAGGTGCTCAACAACTTCACACAGCATAACATTTCACCAGACAACACAACAGGGAAATTCACCACCCTTCCCTGACTGGCAACTGCCAAAAAGCAGAATGGTTCCCGATAGCTACGTCCCAGCATGCTTCAAGATAAATTTGCACATGAGAATGTAGTACACGACTGCTGTTGTCTTTAATGGGAGTCACATGGCTAAAGCCCCAAAGAGCTACTTGCAAATTTTGAGGCTTGGTGTTTAAAAATGAGAAAAATGTACACAAAATGATTCAGATCAGCATTCAACTGAGATACAAGGCAAAGCAAGCTAAGACATTCAAAGAAGGCACATTAGAGTGCACCCGACCTCTATGCCAGCCAAACAGTATGGGTTAAAGTCAAAGTATCTGAGTCACCCCTGTATTAATCTGCATTTATACCATCAATTTATGGGGGTAAACACACCAGTGATTCAGGCTCTCTGTGTCAGCCTCCGTGGGGACTTCAATGGCTCTGTCAGATTGTATCTCAGTCCACAGGCTGTTTGCCCATGAATTTAAATATAGATTGAACGTCAATGCCTCTTTCCACAAATCAAGGCTTCTCATTTAAAACATTGCACTTGCATGTTAAATAGAGACTAATTAGACACTCAAAGGGAGGACAAATCTAATTTGACTAGAAGGGTATGGAGAAAATTAATGCAGTGCTGTAGCAGTATGGAAAAAAGCCTTTCATGCTGGTTAAAGTGGAAGCAGAATAGGACCTGTGACTTCTGTTCCTGCTCCTGATACTCACTTCCTTGTATGACTCCTTTACACTCTCCTGGTTTCACTGCTCCTTGGGTCATCATTTACATCAGTATACAAATAGCCACTGTGGTGCTCCAGCATCCTACACACATCACACGTTTGTGCAGGGGGACACAGACTTCACATCCGCTGTGCCTGCATTTGTTATTTTTTAAATCATCTGCCAGAGTGGTAGTAGTGAGCTTACTAGCCCTGCTTCCTGAGCAATGTAAATGATGCATTTAATCTACTATAACAGAGCTATCACCCCCAGAAAAATCACACACCTTTTTGTGAATAATGGGAGCCTTCTGATGGGTTTCTCTAAATAAAATGGAGCACAGTTGGCTAAGCAATCTTTGGAGGCTACTCTTTAAACATCAACAGCTCATAGCATCCTCAGGCAGTGGAAGTTTACGAATCTCTCTCTCTCTGGAAGTTAATGCACTCATTAGTTTTAGGCTGAGGGAGCAGATGGCAGCAGACTTGCCTTTCCTTGGACACAGGTGGTAGAGTCTGCACTGCCCTTCATTAAAGGTTTTGAGACTGTTAAAGAAACTAGTAATTAATCTAAAGATCCATGTCAAAGGATTTCTGTCCTTCCATGAGGTCTGGGTTTCCCACCACACACTAATACCACCACCAGCATAGAAGGTGAGAGAAAGAGGAAGGGAGGCTGGAGGAAAAACAAAATCCAGCTTCCTGGCTATGATTTTCATTAGAACCATGCAAAATGTAAATAATGACATCTCGAAATAGGAAAGCTCACGTACTTTGGGGTACAGCGTCAGGTTTGAAATTCATCCCAGGCTGAGCCAGAGGCTTGCCAAGACTTGCGAAATTTTGGAGTAAACTGGGGTCCAGTGCAACATAGTCCAAGGCCCAATTCCAAACAGAAGGTGGCAAATTTAAACCTGGCTTCAGTTCTGATCAGACCTCTGGGAAATCATGATTTCCCTTCAGAAGACTGGAAACAAGCCATTTTATAACTGCTGTTGCTAAGCCAGGTGGAATTGGCAATTTCAGCTAATTATCTGTGTGGCTATTTCTGTTTGCACTCAAAACAAAAATCAGGAGATCCTCAGCAAAGTGCAGCTGGAGGAGAACTGAAGGAGTGCCACCTCTGTACACATGTCCTGATCCTGATACACTCCAGCCATGAACTAGTCTAACCACACTGACTCCTCCTTTAATGCAGCACGACAGAAAACAGCCTCTAATCTACACCTGATTTAGCTTTGATTCAAGCCTTCATCTGAAGCCTGCTAAAGACAACAAATCTTGACTGTTGATCAAGAAAATCCTGACACTCTCCGGTTTTCAGGGCAGAACTTGGTTGAGTTCATACATCCCCTATGATGAACCTGGGAGCGTGAGCTTTTATCAATAGCAGCCTGTCTCCTCAACAACAGTTGGCATCCTATTGCAGGGTGGTATCTATCAGGGCTGCCTGCCAACGTAGGGACACACACAAGGAATTCTTCCTCCTTGCTCCAGATCACTGCTGTCCTCTCACCCAGCATGCAGCTGTTATCTCAGAGACATGAGACATCCAGAGAGTAATTGCACAGACTTGTTTTTGACTGAGGATCAAGTCAGTGGTGTTTAGCCAAACTCTCTTCACAGCCCAGTCTCTTGATGCTTCTGGAGTTACACCAGCAGAAAACCTGACTTTTTTACTGATGTTTCTGTAACACATTGCCCTATTGTATTGCAAACAATAAAGTGTGTTTCAGAATGCCAAAAAGCATCTAAAATGGCCAGCTAGCTCTTCGTATCCTGGGAACTTAACTGCAGCTGCACAAACTGATTTGGAAATGTGTGATCCCAGGGTTCTTTTTTAAAAAAGGTCTATAAAGAGGTTACGCTGGAGAAATAGCTTGAAGAATAGTTAAGCAGCAGGCTTGAAACATCAGACATTTGCTACTATGACCACCTCAGCTACCTATTCCAGAGAGGTGAAGGCTAAGAGTCCTGATGCTGCCTTGGGTCAGGCCCTCAAAACACTGCTGTTTCTCCATCTGTACAACAGAGGTAAAGACATCTAAGTTTTGCAAAGTTATTCTTTGGCTAAACTAACTGAACGCTGAGATCTCTGTACAAGTGTAAGTACAAAGAAATCACAGCAGCCATTTAAAATCAGGCTTTAGGATTTAAAAACTCATCGGATTTTAGTAGCAGTGTAAGTGTTACGATCGTAGCCAAGGTCCTTTCCATACTCTGTGCCCAAATCCTGTAGCTCTAATAATCAAGGGAACATTTAGTCTTCCAGCTGTAATATTTCTTGCCTTTTAGGATTCATCCCTGACAATAATTAAGTCCCATAAGGATGAAACTTAAATGAGCAGTAGCCTTTGGGGACGGTATTAGAGTGCTAACTGTGTTTGTGGTTTAAATATTAATGTCAAAGTGTAATTACCATCTGCCAAGTTTCAGGCTAGTGTTTGAAAACAACATTTAGCTAAGCAGGAAGAATGAGGTGTACCAGTTGGAAGTTTCTGTACGGAAAGGATTAAAACTTAGAGCCGGAACAATTTCTCAACCAGCAAAGAGCACAAGGAGACATGCTTGGCGGGTGTTCTTCATGCAGCCCCAGTTTGTGGTGGCTTCCCACTGCTGGCTGACTCCAGGCAGAACTCCCAACTTCTTCACACAGCATGGTGAGTCAGAAGCCTCAACAGCAGAAGTGCTATAATAGCTCATCTCAGTGGGGGTCATGGATGTTGTGTGCCTACCTTACAATTGCAATGCAAGCTACAGCTGGGTCCCAGGGAAAAAAGCCTCATCAAATTGAATGCCACTGTCATTTTCTCCTTGTAGGCTCTTTGCTTATTCTCGGGAGTCTGGGCAAGGATCCCACTGAGTCTCCAAGATCCCGCTGGATTTGAGTGAGGAAGCACATAAGTATTAGTTCACTTATCACATCTGGACTCCTTGTGTAGTCTTGTGCACTGGTGGAATTCTCAGGGAACATGCAACATCTGGCAGATTTCAGCCTGTGGAAGAGAAGTGTACAGAGCACAGGGATAGTAAGAGCAGAAAGGAAGGGGGTGGTGCATGCAAATTAAGTTTTGAATGGGAGAGAAGGATTCTGTGCATGCTAGCACTTGCTAGGGAAAGGCTGCGTTGCAGCAGAGCCACAAATTGTGAGCCAGACACAGTAACACTCTACTCTCCCTCTAGGTCTTCAGCATGAAACAGGGAAAGGCTGTAAGTCATTTCACTTCATCTTTGTTCGTTTCAGACAAATAGAGCGGAAAAGTCAAGCCAGAGAAAGTGTAAAGAGGGCATGAAATGGAGCTGACTTTGTAATGGCTCGGTTAGCCTGGCCACTGGTTACAAGCATTAATAACATATAAACTATTCCCACTACTCCCAAACCTTTGTGTGATGTTAAAAGTGTGGACAGGAGAAGAAAGCAAAGTAGAGAGCTGATGCAAACAAATCTTGCACAGTGTTGCCCAGAATTAATTCCTTTTTCCTACACGCTGCTACTCTGTCCCTCCAGGGCCAGGTTCGCACAAAAAGATGTCCCCTCTCCCAGGGAAGCCTGAGTGTCCCCGTTCAGGACTTCCTTCCATTAGAAATTATCCTTATGCCCTGGGTAGGATCAGGTGATCCCTACACCTTCTCAGACCTTTGCACAATAGATATGGGGTTAAAGATGATTCCGCCAATGCTGCTCTATGCCTCTGGGGACAGCACAGGTCTGAATGGCCATGCAGGCCTGGTGGGCCAGCAGATAAATCTTTCATTCAGCATCTGTTGTAAATCCCAAGAAATCTAATGGGATTTGGCAATTTAATCCAGCCAGGATTTAGATGATCAAAAGAATTTCTTCAAGTCAGCAGCACTTATGATGAAAGCTAGCCAAACCTCAAAATACAGTCCCTCAGCAGGATGAAGCCATTATTCTTTCTTTTTGAGTTTATATGTCTTTATTTTTATCATCTCTCTGAGAGGAGGGGGAGGAAAGAAGGAAAAGTAAAGTTTAAGAGCATGGATAAATTCTGCCTTGCTCAGCTTCTGCCCTGAGACACAGCTATCTCCAACCTCTCAGTGACACATTAGCCTTCAGAGAGATTGATCGATAGCTGGATTGCTGGGAAAGACTCATTGCCAGTGCCCTAATGACCAGAGAAACCTGCCAGAGGAACTGCAAAATTAACTCTGGTTCTAAATAATTAAGGGTTAGGTGAATATTTTCTTCCATTAACTATTTCAGCTGGCACCCCAGCTGCAGATTCCTCCCTGCCTTTGATGGAGGGACTGACCTCCTGTCCAAGCAATCTGGTCTCCTGGGTTCTGTTTCTGGCTCTCTTCTGGCGACGTGCAGGATCTCACACAAACCTGGTGCATGTTCTAGGAGGAAATGTAGTCATCCAAAATGGGTAGCCTCGTTTGGAAAATGGAGCCTTCCTCTCTCCCTACCTCTGTTTCCCCTCCTGTCAAATAGCTTCCTGCTCTTTGGAGAGTGCAAGGGATCCTTGCTGATGTTTGGTAAGGGGCCATGGAGCAGGAATGACAAATGATGAGTAGATTTCCTGCCTGTCCCCAGTCCCTGGCTCTTTTGCAACCCCATAGCTGTGCCCTTACTGTTCTCTTTCACCATGGGTCAGATCCAACATGGTATTAAGCATTTCCTGACTCCATCCTAACCCTGTCTGTAACTGTGGAGTGAGAATAATAAAAAAGTGATATAAATACTCAGTAAAAGCCACCTTTGCTGCAGTCACTGGGAGCTGAGGGCAGTTTATGCTTCTTAAAGGGAACTCGGTACAATGCAGGATTAGGTCCTATTTGCTTTTCTGTCTCTAGTTCCTTCTACCATTCTTTTTTCAGCTTAGCCAGTCTCCCTCTCCCTTTCCAGGTTTCTTCCACAATGTCCCTTCTGTTCAAACTCTGTACTCTCCCCAGCTGGGAGGACAGTCCTGGACAAAGCATCACATTGCCAAGCAATGTGTACATTATCTGTCTGCCCTGCTCTAACTTTATGCTGGATCAGGTATTGCTTGTCCTCCCACAAGCAGTGTGTAAGCTGACATAAAGTGTAAACTGGCGTAAACTCTGAGCTATGTGCATGGGCTATTCCAACAGAATCACAGCCATGTGTAACAGAGTGCAAGAATCAAATTTGTCCTGCCAGAAGAACCGGGACTGTATTGATCTTGTACAATGATTGTGGAATCACAGCTGCAGATAGCATCTGGAGATGCTTGCAGAGGAGGCAGGGGCTAAATATGGAATGGCAGGTCAAGTATAAACCTTGAATCCTTCCTGCTACAGAACATCTTTCTAGGACAGAACCAAGACCTAGTTAAGAAGCTACCTGCACTGAACTGACTCTGCAGGTGCGCAGAAATGTTTGCTGATACTTCTAGAGGGCTAAATTCACACACAAAACAAAGAAACATACAGGAAGAATGAACTGAGTGAGCTTATAATAATAAACCAAGAATGACATATGGCCCCGCTCCCTTCCTAGCTATGACAGAACTAAACAATCACCAGGGCCCCCCTTGCTATCACTTCTCTGGCAGGGAAAAAGATACAACAGCATCAACAAAACACTGATGTCCCGATAACCTGTTCCAGAAATTGCGGAGGATAGGAGGTGTCTCACTGCCTGGCCTGTCTGATGATGAACAATGCATTTCCAAGGCTGCTTGCTCTTGCCTGTCAGCCAACACAGAGTGGAACAGGCATGTTTTGGCAGGGAGATTTTTTTAATCCTTGTGCAGAACTGAATGGTTTAATAAAGCAGAGGTGTAGATAATGTCTTCTGAATTAGTGGTTAGCATTGCAGTTCAGCCTCTCATCAACGCCATGGAGGACAAAGGAGAAAGAGAAGAAGAAAATTAATGGAGACTCCAAACTGCTAGGTTACACTAACTTGAGGCCACGTAAGAGTGCCATCCCAGGTTACGTAAGCATCCCCTGGTCTTGCATGCATTTGTACCTATAGAGTCCTTCCGACTGCACTCAGAGGAGACCAACTCCAGTGAGACCAATGGAGCTAGAGCCAAATCATGCTTCTGATGCGACATAAAAGGCTTTTCGGTTTCAGTGGAAACCACTAACAGCATCTAACAGAGATCAGAATTTAGACCAACTCTCTCTGATTCTGGAAAACAGGAAAAAAACCAGCATATCATTAAAACAAAATCTTCCATAATAAGCAGAGTTCATTTTTCTGTTAGTGCAGGTGACAATCCATCAGCCTGTCATCTGCCTTGACAGCTGTCACCCCTCTGAGACTGACACATTTAGAGAGTACAGTGTTTCCTGTGCTGCTCTCCCTTGCACTGCTCTCCCATGTTCATGTCCCAGTCACCACATTTACAGCCTTTTGCCAGTTCTTATGTGCATTTGATATTCACATCTATCCATCTAGGTCTTTTGACTTCACCCTACAACATGCCTTTTGCTGCCAGTGTTCACTTGAGATTGATTTGTTAGACAGATTTTTAATGCAACAGTCATTGGGGTGCGAGTTCTGGGACAAGTCCTCTTCTGATGTAATTTGGAAGAACTCCAGATGCACATCTGCATCACCTAATGCTCACCCCTGTCACTTCAATTTTCCACTGCATCTCTCCTCTCTTTTTCTTCCTGCCTCTTCCACACAAGTTGCAACCCTCTCTCCAGACTTCTACTTGTTTATTCCTTTTACAACTACTTTCTTTCAAATACAGATGCCTGATTACTACTGTCCCCAGCATAAAAGATGTTGCCTCCAACAGTTGTGATGGAGTTACTCCTACATATACTAGAGCTGAACATGAAATCAAGAATTCCAATCAGGAAAGTGGCCACCACCTCTGAAGGGAAGGACAGAGTGTTTACCACTGGGCCAAGAAATGAAATCCCCAAACCCTGTACTAAGCAAAAGAACGGCATCCTTAAGTCTGCAGAAAAGGAAGCTGCAACGCAGGGCTGTTTTAGTCATTAGAGTAAAGAAGGCCCTTGACATAAATCAGACAGATTTTGCTTTCTTTGATACTGGTACAAATCCAGGATAAACACCGTGATTTCACTGGGATTACTTCACATTCACGCTGATGTAAATATTATGAAAATTTGGTTTCTTACCGTTAGGGTGAGTGCCCTGAAGCAGAACATACACTGTGCACCTGCTGCTGCTGTAGTTCCTAATTAGAAATAAGTTTATCGACCAAAGATCAGTACAGCATTTTATCAATTCTTTTTCCTTGTTCTCTCTGTCCCTCTCTCCAGGTCTCATTTATAGCCAAGAGAAGGGGAAAGAAACAGCATCAGCAATTTCTGTCTACAATGAAATACAAACTTGTCTTCCCAAGCTTCCTTGTGAAGCAAACCCTGGCTAACTGGCTGCTTTCTCCCTTTTTCATGAGAGTGACAAACATCTTCCTGACTAGTGCATCAGACAGAGATATAAACTCTTTGCTGAAATGGATGAGCTGGTGTATCATTGTGGTGCTCCTAGAGCACTGTGGCTTGTAACTGTGACAGACACTCACTGGCCTTCAGTGTGGGCTCTGGAGGGAGTCCAGAAGTATCTTTGCACTGGAGCACATTCCAGCTTCCTGTTGAAACAAATGTATGTGCTGCATACTGCAGACAATTACTGTACAAATCACTGAGAGCAAAATCCAGAGTCCCAAGCCTTTTGCTCCAAGAATACAGCCTCTGCAGCTTAAGCTAAAGCAAAATTTCTTGAGCTAACTGCCATAGTAATTCCTTTACCTTGCCTAATTTGGTAGGGACAGATGGATGGGTGTAGATACAGACATATACATACTGCTTTTCAGGTTTCTGCATATGACTCCTGAGCATCCCTATTGCTTTAGCAGATGTATCATAGGGAAGACTAAGATTTTCCTCAATTATCAGTTTCATATTATCACCCTTTTCTCCTGTGTTAGATCATTTGACACTCCTTCCCACTCTGTGGGATTGCCTGATATAATCTACTAAGTACAAACAGCTACAGCTACAATGTTAATTGGTATTTATGCTGCAAATACATGGTCATTTGCAAGTTCCCTTAGATCAGTCATTAATGATATTTAACATTGTTAAATTATTACATCCATAATAGCTATACAATGCAGAGTGTTCAGGTCCCCTGACGAAAAAGCAACCCAGAAAATTTAAACAGTCCTGCCTATGCCTTGACATTATTCCAATGGAATGTGATTGTTGCAGAATTCCGCATTCCCTTATCCTGTAAAAATGAGTACTAGCAACCGATTTATCCTGTTGCCTTCACCTGCAATGCAACTGGAGTCTGCCTGCAGTGTGAGTACCTGAGCCAGCTTCAAACAAGCACATAATAGCAACAGAAGCATAAATTTCAGTATGGACTGCACAGGCTTTCCAGGTGTCCTGGGTGCGTATGGCTCACCTATGCTTACATACATCCCATTGCTTCTTTTTGTGACTGCATTCCCATTGCATCCCATTGGCTATTGTTATCTAGAAAAAGCTAAATGAAAGATGCAAATGGTAGGTTCAGTGTGATATAATGTCAAGACTTCAGATTAGACAAACCGTTTATCCTGCCCAAAGTCCTTTGGATGAACAGCACTTTCATCAACACGCTTCTCATGAGTTTTACGGAATTGGAGGCTGGCCTTTACAAATTGTTGCAATGGTAGAAAGAGGAACAGATAGTTTTCATGCTACCTTCTACAGAAGTATACTACTTCTTCAGCTCCTTGCCTACAATATACTTGGCTACCAGGATGTTTTTCACAGGATTATCTAATTACCTCCCTAATTGTGTCTTGGGAACATCTTCTAAAGATGTGTCTTCAAGCTGCAGCAGTTGGGGATGGCAATATTGCATCTTCCCTGCCAACTCCCCCCTGACTGCTCTCTCTGTATTTCTCTCATCTGTAAGAATAAATGAGTATCTCCTATGCATTCAGTCACTTTGTGCCTGCTACCATCACGTTAGTGATAATGAGAATACTAGATCCCCAGAGATACGGGGAATGCGAAACTTTGTTAGAACAAGGCAGAATCTGTTTTCTTTTGTTGCTTCTGACTCTGCTGCATTTCTGGGTTAGGAAAATGTATTTGGGGAGTAATTTCTCCATTTTTCAGGCCTGCAGTGAATTTACACAGTCCCACCAGAGACTTGCATGCCATTGTCAGTAACCGAGAGACACAATTTAATACCTCAGAGAGCTCAGTGCAGTGCATGGAACCGCTCTGGCTGCCAGCCATGGTTCTGAAAGAATAATAATGAAAAAAATGTGCTTGCTACAGGACTGCAGACCTAAGGAAATCAAAATGCTATTGATCCCAGCCTATCTTGTTCTCATTACAATCTGCTCTGCTAGTGGCATCAGGAGTTTTGATGAAATCCATCATTACTAGCAGGGTAAATACGTCTTTAGGTGGCGTAAATCAGCAGCACTTGCTATGCCAATTTATGTCAAGTGTGAATATAGACAACTCTGGCATTTGTTATGTGCAGAGAAATAGTATATGGGGTCAATACAGAAAGCTCCAGTATGGCTGAGGTTTGCAGAGCATTTGTTTAACTCATCAGCTACACCATGCAATCAGTGTCTATTTTTCCTCTCATAAATAGGCATGCATGAGGGGAAAAAAATGATTGTTAAA
Source organism: Fregata magnificens (assembly GCA_013389945.1). NCBI lineage: Eukaryota > Metazoa > Chordata > Aves > Suliformes > Fregatidae > Fregata > Fregata magnificens. The sequence goes on from WAAD01042685.1 coordinate 406,651, forward strand.
TACTCATACAGCGGGTTTTAACAAACTGCAGATTTGAGAAGAAAAACACAAGTACAAATAAAGCTTCCCAGCTGCTTATGATTTTTTTCTTCCGGTTGAATAAATAATCACCTTTAGCTAATTGAGTAAATATAAAACTCCTCAGAAATGGCAACTCAACAAAGCACCAAAGAAGCCCAGCACTTTCAGGAGGAATCCCCCAAGAAACAGCATATGCAGGGGGCAATGAATTAAATATTTCTCTCAGTTCCTCTAGATGTGACAGGCAACTAAAAATCTGAAATTATGAAGTAAAAAAAGAAATATTCAATTAATAAACCGAATGAAGAGACAAGAGCATGGCAGAGGGAATGGTTTCCAGATGCTTCACCCTGGAGTCCTAAATAAAAGATAAACAAACTGCAAGACATTACCCAATCATCTCCACAGCAGTTCAAGTTTTAAAGCAGGTCTGCATGCTACAGATTTACTAAAGTGCACTGAATAGAATACCAGAAATACCTTGGAGGGGGAATTACCACGAGAGAGGGAAGGAAAAGGCACTACGACATTGTTTTTTCACACACAGGGAAATAAAAACACATAAAGACATTGCATGGTTTGAAGCCACAGAGCTGAGCTGGTGGCAATGTTGGCAGTTGGTGCATTCACCATTAAACCACAGTGCTTTCTATTTCCACCTCTATTTCTTGTTTTTGTTAGGAACATCAAGCTTAAAACCACTGCTAGACAGGGAGTTGAGCTTATGAATCAAAGAAAGGATATGGTGGTATAATCTTTTTCAAGCCATCTTCTTGTAAGGTGGTTTCTGCTGGTTTAACATCCCTCCATGGTCTTTATTAGCAAACAAAATGTGAAGTACTTCACAAGCTCTGTGTGAATTGTTATGAAGGAGGAGAACAGCAGCATAAGATAGATGTGTCAGCTGGGAGGTCTAGGAGATTGGCTATAAGAATTTTAAGGAGCTAATTCCAAGAAAACAGTAATCAAGGGAAGCTGAAAGGGTGGGAGAATGTCATAAAAAGAAGCAAGCTGCTTCTCTCAGCAGAAGGAACTGGGCTGATATGATTCTCTGAGGGTCCCAGATTGGCTGCACCAATTCTATAAACTTTAGGTATTATAGCAAGCCAGCTACTAGGAAGCTGCATTTTTAGAGATTATGATTGGCTCCAGATTAATTACCCACATAAATCCTGTCAGCTGCAAAATGGTTTGTTTGTTTTAAAAGAAAATTATGTAACTGAGAAAATCCAGTCTTTTCCTTTCTCCGGTTTCTTTCAGTTACAACATTTTAACAATGAAGCTGAGTTTTATGACGAGTGTAACAGAGAGACCAAAATGAGTAAGTTCTGCTAACATTAAAGCTGTAAAGGGATCAAACTATCCCCAAAGACCCGCTTCTCCATTACAGCAAAATCCAGTGAGCCTTCTGTACCCCTATCATTCCAGGACAGCAGAGCACTAGATAACACCTGGCACTCACATGAGCTCTCAGAAGATTTGTGTTCATGGCAAAGTTCATTTGTGTTATAACTCCAGTGTATTCATTAATCTGATTTCTGTCCAGGCACAAAGTCCCATTGTTTCTGTATTGTGGTGTTAATAGCTGAAACTGATTAACAGAGAAATGAGTACAGGTCACCTTAAATAAAAGTAAGGAAGTTGAACAATACAATTCAGTTCTCTTGGTCTCCCTGAAAAAGGAAGGAAAATGTGAGGCTTTGGTCAAGAAGAATGAGGCTTTCAGCGTCTTCTGGCTTCCAGCCATAGCAGGAGTTAAAATAGACAGGTACAGTGAGTTAGGGAAGGAAATAAATCCTGGGGCCCAACTGATGATGCAATGTAACTCACATTGCACTTTCAAATCCACTGGCACAAATACTTGAAAATAATGAGGTTGCATTTTGATAAAAAGGAAGAAGGTATGGTCTTCTGGACTATTTTGAGATGCTATCAGCTCTAAAAGTCCTGCAGTAATCTAGTCTGTGTACGACAGCATGTAGCATTTCAGCCAGACATTGCTGCACAGAGTCCAAGAGCCTGTGGTTAGCTTAAAGTGTGCCTTTCAGGGAGACTGCTAAGGTGAAACCCTGGTTCTGTTGAATCTGGTGCCAAAATGTTCAGTAATTTCAGTGGAAAACTTCCATTTCAGTCTTGACTTACTGACTCAAAGTAAAAGAATTTACCCTAGTTGTCAACTCTGCTAACTCTGGGCTATATTCTCTCTATTGAGATCAGTAAGGACAGCTCACCAGGATGAGCACTGGGCAGATCAAAGCTTCAGGTTTCCTCATATCCTTGACAAAAAGACCCCGTCGAAAAAGACATGCCTCACTGTGCTCTGCTGAAGATGCACAAAGAGGGAACAAAGCTCATCCCATTCATTTTCTTGCCTGCATGCAAAAATTGGTAGTTCTCTCATCAGACATCTGTGTGTGTTGTTAAACAAGCCCCACAAGCTCCCCTTAGGTGCCAGCAAAATGCTGAAGGGCCATTGTGCTCACATCTGCACTGCTCTGGAATTGTGAAGGTGCCCTTAGAAGAAGCAACTTAATGTCTGTTAATATAGAATTGAAATCACAGGAAACCATCCCTTTCACCACTCTATTTTCTATGCATCCTCCCCACTCTCCTTCTGTTCATCCATCAATCTCTCTATCTCTCTCTGCTCTTCTGTCCTTTTTGGTGCATAAAGGCTTTGCTCAGATGACAAAAACCTATGTCCTTCTTCCAGTTTCTGGAATGAAAGTCAATATAAAACAGCTCCTTATCTCCAGCTTTGGTTTTTTATATCTTCAAGGGTCTTTATTTTATTCCAGCAGCAAATTTTAACTGACAATTACAGCCATTGACATGCATGCAAGGTGCTTAAAACCTGTGTTACCACTGCATTAATCCAGGTGGAGACTGGAAGCTAGACAAAGGCTGCCAAAGGAGGACGCTGGGGAGACCATGGACATAAGTACTAGCCATTCCCTCCAAAACTCGTGGCCTTTTTATTCCTTTCCAGAGCTCCAGATTTAACAGCCACAGGTTAGAAAAACCACATACAGGATGTAAAGCATGAAAGTACAGCTGCAGAGGTTAAACCTGTCACAATTATGACATGAAATAGTGCTGCCTTTACAGAGAGAAAAGGATTTACAGACAAACAGCAAGTCTCCTCTTTCAAACTGAAACCAAACCTGATTTCCTCACAGTCTATTTGAAAACAGATGGTGATGATGGCAAAAGGAGGCTTCTCCTATAAGGCAGGCAAAATTCTGCTGTTTGGAAATGTAGAAGATGAAGGCCTTTATTTTGCCTTGTGACATGGAAATTAATAAGAGTAGATGAGAATTGCTGAATGCAAATTCCTGAAGGGGGAAGAATCACTTATCTCCGAGAATATGTTCTGCTCAGCATCCTCTGGCAACAGAGATCTTTGGAGCAATGTCAGTCGAATCAGGGGAATAGCAACGAAGGGAAAGCCTTTCTCTTTCAGGTAATGGTTCCAGTCGGTCAGCAGTGATCACTGCCCCAAGGTTTGCTGACAGTCTCAGGTCAGACAAATTGGTGGTTTCAGTCCTGTCTCATTCCACAAAGCTACAGAAATCACAGAAACAAGCGCACATCAATAATTCTGGGGCTGTCCCTTCTAAAAGCACTTCTGGAGTTTTGACTCAAAAGAAACGTGACAGAGATCTGCACTGCTCCACCCCTAGCTGAATGATCTCTGCATTAGAACAGCCTGGCACTGGAGCACATGGGTGCAAATACTGACAGAGCACCTCCTCTGTTCTCAGAAGAAAATGTTGATTGAAGGTAAAGGACAGACTGTATCCAGCCCACTCAATTCTGGCATGTCACCCACCACGCGTACTTTCTTCTCCTGGTCCAACATAAATGTTCAAGGACCCTGGGACATTTATACCCCCAAAACCTAGACAGGTGCCTGTAAGATGCTAAGGAGCACTGAAGAGTATGTGTGTCCCTCTCTGATGGCAGGCGGCTGCAGTGGCACGTGATCAAAGGCTATTCACACACACATGCACTCTGGCAATCAAATTAAGTCACCAGTTGCTGAGTTAACTGAATCAACATCGTGAGGTTGAATTAGCCACGTGCTGGCACTGTAATTCTAATTGTTTTCAAATACACATTGTAATAAAAGTCTAATTAGCACACATCTCCAAATGGGAGCTGATGGCACATAGGATGGTTTTGCATTGGTGACACAAGTAACGAGGGATTACATAGATTCACCTGCTACCTCTGGGACACCTTTCTTCACACCATGTTTTGTTGGTTTTGGGGTATAGGTTTTAAACAAACACAGGAAAACAAGAAGGAAAATGCAGGCTGACAAACTGCATGAGATATAATATATAGATCAGAACCTTGGGAATGCAATCCAGCAGAGAACATTTAAACAACACACAACTACAGAGCTCTGAATCAAATCTGATCCCCGCGTGCTAACAAGTGTGCAGTCATGTACTTGCTCACCAGTACGGCTGCTTATCCACTGTTTGCAGAAACATGCAGTCATTTGCAGACGTGCACACAGGTCTAGCCTGCAACGTATGTAAAGGCACACACTCACATGTGTGAACCCACACATATGCACCTAAGTCTGCATGCAGCAATCCAAAAACACACAGACGCCCCCAAGCCCCAGCACACAGCATCAACCAAAGACACATTTGCTGTAACACTGCATCTGATGTCATGTCCACACTTCAGGCTCTTCTCAGCCCAGCTGTATGGGTCAGTGGTGGGAGGGGTGTGACTGGCACCATGGTATCACTCAAAAGGTTGTTGTGGGTTGCAGAGGAAAGGCTGCAATGGGAGAGAGTCAGGCAACACAAGCCCTCTCCCAGCACAGGAAATACTGCCCCATGGCAGGGAGAACGCCAGCATGCTGAGGGATACCTGGAATTCTGGATACAGTGCTCCTCCTTCCAGTCCTACTGAGTACAAGGCACAGCAAGCCCATGAACTATTGAACATTTGTGGTGACCTCTACAATTTACAGCAGCCATTGCATACATTATTAATGCCACCGTCTGTGCCAAGAACTGACCCTGCTCCCAGCCGGGGTCAATGTCCATTAATTATGCACTGTGAATTAGTCCAAACTGGGTGAACACAGAAACAGAATAATTTGCCATTGGGCCAGCGATCAGTCCCCTGAAGATGGAGTAACTTGTGGAAACATGAGCATATAATACCCTCATCACACACAGCACATGAATAAATGATGAAGCACTTGCCAGCATAGCCACCTCTATTACACCCTGGAATCTGATTCATTACCGTGAAGGCAAACACAGCAGAAGCACGGTGTATGAAAGGGAGCATAGCCCCTTCCCAAACCTACCTGCCATTCCATTGCCACATTTGTCTGAGCCAGCCAGATCTATGTAAACAGAAGGGAGCAGCTGATGTGAATGGTTCGGTGGAAAGTTATTATTTAAAAGCTAGTCAAGATAATTAGGGGGCAGTTTAATTAAAACATCAACTTAAACACAAAATGAATGCAGTAGCTTTCAAGCCCAGCAGGATGCACAGCTAGCAGATTCCCCTGGGAGGCTGCTAATTAGTGTTTGTAGTAGTAAATAAAAATAATATTCCCGTAAGCCTTAGAAATATTAGGAGCTTGGTTCCTTTCTGTCCAATGCATGCCCACTGCTCAATCCCTACTGCATGCCCAGATAGTTTGAATCAGAGCATCTGCAGGATATTAGCAGATTAGAAAGCTGTAGTAATTCAGCCTAAGTTTTTGAAGGTCTTTGTTTCCATTTAATCTAACTGTCCCTGACAGCACAGAGAACACCACCAGAATTCCCAATAACCATGCCACCCAGCTGGCCACATTGCAGGTTTGCTGGTTTTGCTGCTTGTTAGTTCTCATACAAGGACCACTGCTATGAACAGGTTGTTTATGATCAGAAATTGAAAGAAAGCCTTATTTTTTCTTACTCTGAAGTCAGAAGTGATATAGCTTAGGAAAAGTTGTTCCTGGGTACACAGCTGCAGAGGCCTGCTCCACTAAGAGAGATACAGAAACCCATGGCAGAACTCAAGCCCATCTCTGATACTGTGCCCCAGAATCTCCATAGATGGATACACCAGACTTTGTTCCCTTTTTAAAGTTCTGCAGAGCTCTTGCTGTAACATTGCAAAGGATCCGATTCTGATCTCAGTGACACTAGTGTTGATCAGAAGCACCTGTTGATCTGTTGATCAGAAGCACCTGGGAGTGCTGGTGGACGGCAGGCGGATCATGAGCCAGCACTGTGTCCTTGTGGCCAAGGAGGCCAATGGGATCCTGGCATGCATAAAAAGGAGTGTGGCCAGCAGGTCAAGGGATGTTATCCTCCCCCTCTACTTGGCCCTGGTGAGGCCACATCTGGAGTACTGTGTCCAGTTCTGGGCTCCCCAGTTCAAAAAGGACAGGGAACTGCTGGAGCGAGTCCAGCAGAGAGCCACAAAGATGATCAGGGGACTGGAGCACCTCTCTTGTGAGGAAGGGCTGAGAGACCTGGGTCTGTTCAGCCTAGAGAAGAGAAGACTGACAGGGGGTCTTGTTACTGCTTACAAATATCTGAAGGGTGGGTGTCAAGAGGATGGGGCCAGACTCTTCTCAGTGGTGCCCAACGACAGAACAAGGGGCAATGGGCACAAAATGGAACACAGGAAGTTCCAGCTGAACATGAGAAAAAACTTCTTTACTGTGAGGGTGACAGAGCATTGGAACAGGCTGCCCAGGGAGGTTGTGGAATCTCCTTGTCTGGAAATATTCAAAACCCACCTGGACGCAGTCCTGTGTACCCTGCTCTAGGTGAACCTGCTCAAGCAGGGGGGTTGGACAAGATGATCTTCAGAGGTCCCTTCCAACCCCAATGATTCTGTGATCTCTTGGTCTTTCACTCTGCACACTGCTGCAGGCAACAATACTGAGAGTGAAATTACCAGACAAACAGGGGAAAAGGTGAGACAACTGCAGCATTGAGGGGTGCATCCAAGTGATTCATCCATTTAAACAGCTAAAACCAGAATTCTCCAGCAACTACAGGAGATGCTCCATCTCACACAGAAGATAATTGCTAGGGCTCCCAATGCAAGAAGGGAAGGTCTCTGCAGTAGAAGAGATGGTGTTCACAGTAGTATGTGCAGGGCTGTGAGGAACACAAGTGCCAATGTTTTCTCAGCTGAACGGAGCTGAGCTGTGTTATCTAATTCCTGAGCTATAGATTCTGAGTTGCCCAAGGGGAGGGGAATGCATTAATTACTTATGAATCAATTGATCTGTTGCTATTTCAGGAACATCTATCTAATGGCTCTGTAATAGAGATGATTCCCAAACAGCAGCTCCCTCACTTAACACAAGTCACCCCTCACCCCCCTTCCTGAAGAAGAGCAGGGCAAGAGCCTGCAGTATAGGGAACTTCCAGGCAAACTCCTACCAGGTACTGGCCTTGTCTGTTCTTCACCTTGTTTTTGTATCCCAGTTTATACCAGTGCAAAGCAGTTGTGAACTATCACCACTGGGAGTGAGACTGTGTTGCACCTATGTCACCCTGCTAAAAATGGTGAAAGCAGGTAAAAAGCAATAAATAAATGGGTCCGGGGGCTGCTCCTCTTGGTGGGATATATTCCAGAGTGTCATCATCAAAATTGCATGGAAGGAAGGTGATCTCTCCCTCTCTCTTTCCACCTACATACATAGAAAAATACACCCACTTCTGGTATGGCCAGAAGAAAGGACATAGACCTTCATATGGCAACCAGCATACATTATAGAAGTCCTCAGCAGTTTCCTACTCTGTAGCGTGGCAGACAGCTGCAGGACTCGGAAAAACAAATGTGTTTTATAACCTTTTTGCAGCCCTGGACTGTTCTAATGCTTTTGGGCAGACCCTGCATTTGGCTCCTTGCATTTTACATTGGCAATAATATTCTATTTCAAAATGCATAAGCCAGTTCTTTTCCCATCAGAGTCCCCTGTGGCTTCCTCCAAGTTTCATCTCCCATATGACTTGCAAGTGCATTAAAGTGTTGAGATTAAAATTTCTAAAAAAAATTATGTAAACAGGATACTTGGCATGCAGTAGATGACACTCTGCTCAGTAATGAGCCTGGACCACTATGACAGAGCATGAAATCACTCCTTCAGTTTTGTATACACCCTCCCAAAAGCCACAGTTCAATCTGGGCAGTTGCTAGATTTCCTACAAATACAGAGCATCTCATAAAGGACAAAAGTATATATTTTTTCAGTTTATGACCCTAGACCAGATCCTCAACAGCTCTAAGTCTGCCCATGTTAAAGATCAATGGCCCATTGCCAGTTTATACCCACCATAGCCTATGCACAATGGATCTGGTGGATCCTGAATGCTGGGCTCTGCGTATTCTGTGTAGGAAGCATACACGGATTTCTTTGTGAGACATCACCATTGAAACATTCTGGCCCTGGGAAGTGGCAGAAAGTGACCCTTTCCACCACTGCACAGTAATCAAAGCCTCCTTCTGTAAAGGGCTTGCCATTGAAGCCAATGATAAACTCCTATTCAGCTCCTCTGGGTTGAGAATCACACCTAAATCAGCATGAGGAATTGAGAAATATCTGAGATGTTCTCTGGGACTACCTTACCTTGCACCTGCAAGATGCCAGGAATTGAACCATCTATTAATTAAAAGCTGTGTGAATATGGCCTGGAGATAGTAGTCTGGAAATTTAAGGCAGAAGTTTCCATTTTGCTTGGCGCTTCTTCTCTAAAAGATGCTAAACTATTTCAGTCATCCTATAAATGTATATCTCTGCTCTGAAAGAAGTTCAGAGGCAATTTAGTTTTACAGGAGTAGCCTTCTTTTGTAGACACATTTAAGACAACAAGAATACCACTCATCAAAGTCTTTCTGTTACTCTGTGTAACTGAAGCACAATTATCTACCAGCATACCATTGCTATCTTCAGCTTCTCTCCTAAATAATTAAGTTCTTTGTCAGTCATCAATTCTCTCAGTGTAAGCAGGGTCAAAAGGTAACCTGTGCTCAAGTAAGATTTGAGGGGTACATTTATAGGAAAGAATTTGCCTGTGATGGTCAAAACCTGCAAGGAATGCTTTCCAGCGGCTTTCTTGCTAATAACAATCTGTCAACACTTATCAAACTTGTATATAATCATCTCATCTGTAGTGTCTTTTATTTTAGCAAAACATCAAACTAGAGGATATTAAAGAAAACATCTAGTCTTGCACAGCTCTTCAGCAAAAGATATTGAAGCTTTTTATGTAGAAAGTGTGTATCATTATAGCCATTTTATAAAGAGGAAAATGAAAGCACAGAGAGCTTAAACGACTTGCTTAAGGTATTAGAGCAGATTACTGGCCAAGCCAGAAACAAACTCAAGTGCTTCGAGTGTTGCTCCAATGCCCTGGATGACACCAGGTAAAGATCAGCTCATTCACCACCGAACACAACCATTTCTCAGCTGAAACTGTGTGTTATGAGCACTGCATACCAATGTTACATGGCAATTTAGGACAACTGTGACTTAGATGTTGTCTCTAATTTGTGTCACCCAATTCAAAATCCTATCCCATGGTACACAGCTGGTAAACACCTGAATTCAGATTTGATCAGGACAATAACATTATCTGATTGCTAGCAAAGCCTGTTTCACTAAGTTGCTGGGGTTTCTAGTTTACTCTCATCCATCCATCAGGGCTCCCAGCAACACAACAGCTCCCAGCCAGGAACTGCATTAATCCGCCCTTGTGCTCAGTGAGCAGCAATGTTCAGAAAGCCCAGTTTGGAGAGGTAGGCAGGGGAGCAGCTGCAATAAGGGACAGCAAAGCGACAGGGCAAGCAGTTAGAACACATATAGCAGCTGTGTCTTCAGTCTAGGGAAGTGCTGCAGCTGCATATCAGCTAGGCGCTGAGAGGTAGCAAAGCACTGATTAGAGGGACTGAGGCAGAGGCTGAGAATAGCCATGTTTTGGGGCAAAGACAGAAGCTACAGAGCTGGTGGCAAGGAGTAAAAAGAAAGTGCTGGCCTTGATCTCTGTGCTGTCTGAAGTGCCCCTATAGGAAAGCATCAGGATTAGAGGGTTAATAAAAGCACTGTGCCTTTTGGCCTACAGCTGCTGACTGAATTGATCCAGCTTTGCCCATAGTGACTTGCTGTGCAAGCACAAGGCATGCATGAAACATTGGTTCAACACTGCCCTAGAAGGCAGCATGCCAATTATTATATCTAGCGACAGCCACGGTAGCAGCTCTTGTTCAAGAGGAGCAATGGCTGAAGGGGAAGCAAAGGAACTCATCACTGGGGACCTAAATGAATCCGAATTGCATCTGCATTTCATTTAGATTTAATAAGATAGTTATTGTTTGTTAATTACATGCCAATTGATTACTGCAGCAACATATTTATTGAAGAGGAATAATTCAGCTGAAGATGCATATCCTACTCGTCTAAATTGAATTAAGCAGATTCAAAGTGATGTAGTGTCATGGAGCATACATCTCCAGTTTGATACATGCACTTTGGAAAAATTTCTACAATCTGGAAGAAAAACCGCTCTGTTCCACAGCAACCTGTGCCCAGGAGGAAGTATCACCCGTGAAGGACTTGTGTGTAAGACGCTGGAAGCCTATGTATGAGCCTGCAGACCCTGAAACCCACAAAGCTATGCTCTGTGAGGAATCCTTGTAGTGCCGTACAGCAACTTTTGCCAAGAAGAGATGTACACACAAACACAAACATGCAAACATACAAATAAATGGAAAAGTACACAGAAACTCACTTCCAGAACTGGAAGCTGAAATCATGAGAGCCATTGTTCCCATCCCATCCATCTTTCCAGTCAAAAGCAAGTTCTCACTTCTGCAAGACTCCACAGAGAGCTGAAAAAGCAGGAGGTCTGGCAAAGGTCACCCCTACAAAAGGTGAAGGAAAGGCAGAGTTCGCAGCTTGTGCCAGTTCTGGAAAGGAGATGTGGGGTATGTGGGGATGGGGGAAAATTAAATCCCATTTGATGAATATGAGAAACTAAATGATCCTCTTCATGATGGTCTTCGCACACAAGCAGCTGCAAATCAGAGGACTGCTCCAGCCGGGAAATGTCAATTGTATGGAAATGTCATCTTCATTGCAGAGCTCTCCTGGGGCTGCTGGAAACTGCAACTCAGCTGCATTAATTTCCATCCCTCTGTCTCCCTTTCTCTTTTATTTTTCAATCTTTTAACCTTTATAAAAAAATTAAAAAACAACCATCTTTTCTGCATTCAGTAAAATTTTGTAGCTATAATTGTGCAGAAAGGTTAAAGAGTTTCAATTAGAAAGGTCACTCCAGGATCATTGTGCAGCTGGATTCACATGCTGCCTGCCGTTTAGAAAGTGAAGGACAGCACTGAGTAGCTTCCTGTGCCAGGGCTGACACCTCCAGCTTTTTCAGTCCCACCAAAAATAAACTTTCAGTCCTTACTTTTCAAATAGTGCAAAGGCTCAAAGATCTCAGGAGATTTTCAACAGGGAAAATTGTAACTTGAGTTCAAATTGAAGATCAAATCAAGAGGAAGAAAAGATGTATACAGCCAAAGACAATTCCCAAAGGGAGGCCACCACACTCTTGGAGGTGAGTGTCTCCAAACCGAGGAAACTGGCAATCTGGAGCTCATGGCACCTCCAAAGCACACCCACAGCATGGGACAGAGTTCACATGTAGGCTTATCTAACCTTGCTGTCTAAGCTCCCATTTCCCACTTCCTGCATTCTCCAAATCTTTGCCCCTACCCTAGCTAAACTCTAACTTGTTTCATAGGAAAATAGATTAATGTATTCTCCAGTGTTGAAATGAGGGAGGAACAACAAGATGCACAGGGGGGACAAGCGTATGGCTGGTCAGGAGAGAGGGATTACGTGAATTACAATTGATTTTCCACCGTTAATGAACCATGAAGTGCTTGTGATTGCATCTTGAAGAGATTTATAATTATTCATCGAATCTCAGAAGATAATTAAACTTCATTAAACACAGACATGACAAGCTTGCATAGTAAAGAATAAACGGCAGAGCAGGTTCCTGATAGAAGAGGGAGATACGGTGTTGGGAGATGATAAGGAGAACCAGGGGAGATAAAAGAGGGGTTCTTCACTAAAAACAGTTTTTGTCCAAACAAGAAATTGCTGCCCTCAATGTGTTTTTTCACCTCTTTTTCCCTTGTTTTTAAGGGTTCTTTCCTTTTCTTTCACACATCATAATCACACCACCGCCTTTGCCTGACATTAGGAGTGTCTTATATAATAGACTTACCTATTCTGCAGCAGTTGCTGTGTGAAATGTTCTAGTGTTTTAGAGCCAGTGGGGACTGGTCTTTCTGCATGTTTACCAAAGTGTCTGTGATGTACAAAACACAGATTGTGGAAGGAGCTGGGGAGAAGCAAGGGGAGGCAGTAGCAGGGAGATGCAGTTCATCACCACATGGATCAGAATCCCCAAATAGTTCAGCATTTGAAAGATCAAGGGTGTGCTTACCTCTTTCAAATAGTCCGGCCTTAGCTTGTGACCATGTGAAAATTTAGCCTATATAGTCCATATTCTAGAGGTTTATTAGGATATAATGGGACACATACTACAGGCTATACGGTATGTTCAATTCTGGTGTAAATTATGCCCTAGCTGGATACAAAGCATTTAAAACCAGATAAGCAGAATCTAAGAATATTTCAGAAAAGAAACTTATTCAACAAAGAAGGAACCCACTGGAGAAAGAAAAAGCTAACAATAATGTGCACTGCTGAGGATCAAAGGAATCTTGGCCTGCTGGTAGTGGTAACCAAAGCCACTAATCCAGAAGAGCATTTGTTCAAAATTTTATTACTGTGCTCTTGGGAGCTGTCAGTGATTACAGTGCCCCAACTCAGGTAAACGTCTGCATCTACAAATGCAGTCAAAGTAACCACTTATTGGAGTACTCTGTCTTATCCTCATACAAGGTACGCTGTTGGTAAGCCAAAAACCTCTGCTGTCTTGGCTTCAGGTGATCTCACTGCCTTTTGCATTTACACTGAATTTCTGGAGATGCATAGAATGAAGGACAGGTCCTCCTTATGTTTTCTCCAGCCCCCTTTATAACATAAATTGCCTGATCTACCAAGGGTCATCCAGCATCAAGCTCAGCCAAACACAAGACTGTTGGGACACTGGTACTACTGCAGAGCCAGTGCTTACAGCCAGTTAGGGCTTACAAAGCAAGAACAGGGTGTATTTCCAGGAGAACTCAGGCTAGAGGAAAGGACAGAAATCTCAGACTTGTCCAGTATACTTTTTCTTCCTCTCAAAGGGGTCCCTTTTCATTATTGCCCTCCTAGAACTGAACATCAAGAGTTTTCAGTCCTGAGGCTATCTGATTTTATTAACAATTGGAAATGTTGACATGAATTTAAAAGGACCCAGAGAAGATGCTTCTCCCACCCAGCTGACATAACTTGCTGAGCACACATGCTCTGCAGAACACAGTGCATAGGGGATGAGACAATGCAGTTTGCACTGTATTTCTAGCGTGAACATCTCTTTCCCATCCACACCCAGGGGAACAACTGAGCCCTGCAGCTACATCTCTCTCATCTCTCCTTCATTTTCTATTCCTGCCTGACATAACACCTCCTCTCTCCCTCGCCTCAGATAGATTTTAGAAATATAGGTCTTCCCTATCATAGTGTAACTTAAACCAAACTGTTGTAGCTAGCATTTCACTACAGTAACATTGCCAGAGATGCACAGTATATACAGACCAGCACAATAACAGGTATAGACAAAATGAAAGATAAACAGGCAGACACACAAGTGGAAATTAATCAGCTGAGAACTGTTACTTATTTTCTCCCCTAGACAAAGTCTTTGTACAAAGTCTTTGTATGAAGCCCAGAGTCTGAGACACAAAAAGAAGGATTCAGGTCTATCAGGCCTGATTTCTAATTGGTAGTTTAACTAGTGAAAACTCCTTCATATAACTCCATCAGTTTAATCATTCTGTGAGCCAATTAAGCTAAATTTATTTAATAAAGGAGCAAACCAGTCTTGCTGTATATACCCAGAGTACTCACTCCAATTTAACTGAATGAATCTAAAATCAGTTTCAGAAAATCTGTGCAAAGCTTTTAGAGGGCTTTCCGGTCCTTTCAGAGGAGAGAAAGGCTGAAGGGAGACTGTCTCCACCCAAGACCCTTCCTGTCTTTTTTTGCAATGAATCACACATCCCAGCTTTGCAATGAATGAGGTTTCCGAAGGCAGCGTTTACTCTGGCTCTCACCCCCGTGCTGTAGCACCATGTGTTTTACAGCATTGTCAAACATAATGATTCCTACCCTGGAGAGAAATTGGGTCCCGTTTTATATTTTATTGCCTCAGAAAGGACATTTTTTACTTTCCACAGTCCACAGTTGGCAGCCAGAGCCCCATAAATCTTGCCAAATGCTTTTTGTTGATATATTGTCCAGCACGAAGTCTGTGAGGCTGGGGCCAGCATGGAGTAAACAAGTTAATGGCCTCCTGATCCATGTCCAAAGAGGGAGAGCAGCAGGGATAAGGAGTGCTGCAAAGTCACTGCAGTCAAAGTCCAGCAGCTGGTGGGTGAGCTAAGAGACCACTGGGAGTTTGTTTCCGATGCTTCATCCAGAATAACATGCAAGCTGCAATGCTTCCTGGCCCCCATGAAAGGAGGCCTTACACCAAAAAGCTCACCTAGCTGTGGTGCCAGCTTACTCTGCCAGTCCTCGTGTTTGCTGCAAGAGCTCTGGCTGGTTCTGACAGGGCATGATTGTGGGGGAACCTGTGGGAGCTCCAGTGCATGCCAGCAGAACTCATGGAAACCAGCATAAAGGAAAATTGGAAGGAAGGGAAAAGCAAGAACATACTTGTCCTGGTGAATGCATCTGCGTAGAAACAGATTTCACAGTTGAAGGGGAAGAATGCACTAGAGTGCACAGTATGAGCACAGAGGAATGAATATAGGGGAGACACAACTCCCTGCCCATAGGGAGCAGGGTTGGTGCAGTTGCCATGCATGCTCTCTAGTAGAAGGGTAAGCATGTGTGAGATTGTTAGATGTAACTGTGTGGGACATGGTTGTAAGCAGTCCCTATAAAGCAGATGAACATGTCTGTAGATGCAAGAGCATGTTTTGGTACATGTGTTTCTAAATTTAAGTGGACAGTGATGGAAGGGAAGATGCTTGTTCTTGCATTGTATGTGTGTTAGTTGGTCCAGGGGTAGGGGTGTATGTAGGTGACATGCTCCACTTGTCTATTAGCACATGTACATACTGACACACACAGCTGTCCTTGAGCCAAGCCCTAATTTATAATAGACTTGTCCTTTGTGGGTGATGACAGAGCCTCTGCCTGAGAAAAAGAGATGTTCAGCTTGATTCCTTTGGGCAGCTAATGAGCCGCTTCCCTCCTTTCCATCTTTGTCCCTGTGCTCCTCCCTGAGCTCCAACAGCACTTTGCGTGTAATGAAGAGATAATGCCATAATGACTGGATATGTTACACTCAGCCCAGTCATAATGCCTTGGAACAACTAACTGCCACTCTGCAAGGACTCTAGCAACTCAGCTGGTCATGTCCAGTTAATGCAAAGCCCTGTATGCATCTCTAGGCACAGGGCCAATTCAATGGACCTTCATTGTGCAAAACAGAACTAAACCTCGCAGTGCCAGATGTCCCAGGTTTTACTGCCCCACACTTTTTCACCAGCCATGGGGCAGGAATGCAGTCCTACAGACACAGCCCGTACCAGTCACTATGGTTGGCTGTGATTCTTTATGAGCTGAAAATTCTCCTGAGGCCTCAAGAATAAAAATACCACTAACCCTGGCTGGAAGCATAATGAACAGGAAGAAAGATTGATTGCCATGGCTGTAATTAAGTGAGAGGCTTTGATAGCCTCATAAGCTGCAAGAGCCAAACCAGAGTCCTGATGTGGAATTCGAGTGGCACAGCCTCCCTCCCTGCACCCTGCCACCTTCTCCTGTTAGGGACAACACCTTAGGATTCTGAGCACGCAGCTGCCCTGCTCCAGGCTTTATAGGCTACAAGTCATTTTAAGGGGAAATGGAAGAAATGAGCTTCCCACAGATGAGCATGACAGGAGGCTCAGGGACTGACTACATGCAGGAAGAAGCAGGAATTGGCAAGCTGCCTCCCACCCTGTGCCTCATCTCCCACCCTGTGCCTCACCTGATTATAAGGTGTCTCTCCACATTAAGCATAGCATTGCATCCATTTATAGTCTGTGAACAGTGTCTCATATCCAGGGCAGGAAGGCATGGGGAGTGGGGGCGGAAGAAGGAGGGAATAATTATCCACCAAGGACTTGAATCCAATGAGATTTACACCCTTCCTCAGCCATAAACATTGCTGAGAGCTCTAGAGATAAACACACTTGCTCAGCAGAGGCAAATGCTGCCTGCCAGCCTACAGATGCTCAGCTCCCCTGCATGCCAGTTCCCTAAGGATAACCCAATTCTCAAAGGGGATGCAGCTCTCTCCATCCCACTCCTCTCCCATTTGCACACAGAAGTGATGTCTTCATTGGATATCTCTTTCATAGTATGAGTGGTATCCCCGAGGGGGCCAAGACACATTTTTTTTCCCCTTAGGGTAGCTAGTTGAGGTTAGTGCTCTGCCTGCCAGCGCCGTCCATTTTGCAGCACAGCCACACTGATATGTTCCCACATGATGGAATAGGACACCACACCATCCCTCTCCCCCAGCTCCTCCTCTCAGCCCAGCTTGCCACATGTAGTGCTTCTGTGCTGGAGTGGCTGCTTGTCACAACAGAAAACCAGGATCCTCACATACATGTCAAAAGAAGACATTTCCAGGCAGCTTGGCAAAGGTCTCAAAGATCATCACAACAACCTCCTTTATGAGCGCCTCTGCCCTTTCCTCCAGGTCCAATGTTCTGGCTCAAGTAATGCACAGCCCTTTCAGGAAACACTCTCTTGTAAGCTGTAACCCATATTTTTCCTGCAGCTCATGGGAAATACATGGGTCATGGAAAATGAAATTTGTGCCAGCCCTTGAGCTTGCACTGAACTCAGGATAAACTCAAGACAGACTGAGCCTTTCCTATCCCTCTGAGTCTGCACTCAGCCTCACACCGCCGCTAATGCACCTTGCCCTCCTCCTCTGCTGCAGTCCTACCCAGAAATAGAAAACTCCTCAGCCTGTCCCACCCTTACCTCTTAGCACACAATTCCCTTTCCTCAGGTTTGTCCATAGCTACTGTCCTCTATTCCACTATAACATTTTTACCTACTATTTTGAGTATGTGCATGTTAAACGTTTTTTCTTCTTAGAAGTGATTCAAGAAATAACCAGGAATATCCCCCTACTTTACAAGTTCCATGAGAGGTGATAGCTCCTCACAATGAGGTGGGGGAACAGAGGAAACGAGAACTTCTTGATCCTGCTCCTAGGTCTGGCACTAGCATCTTCTGTATATCTAGCTACTTCCTAGGGCTGCCTCAGTTTCCCCACTGTGACTGCCTCACAGAGACACTGTGAGACTGAGTCATCTGACATATATAAAAAACCGAGCTCTTCAGATGAGGGGAGCTAGACAAGGGCACAATTATATTGTGACATGATGCCTTTGAGCTTCCTAGTAACCAGTCAACAGCCCAACTAGCAAGATCCTATTGTAACTGATGCCTGAGCCAGACCAGAGGATTCGCCTGTATCATCTTAATTGCACAATGCCTCTCCCCCAGTGTGTTTGCAGTACATTCCCTTGACCAGGATGTCTGACCCCAGCACAACCCCACTTCAATCTTTGTCCATCACACATTGTTGGCCTTGAAACTCAGAGCACCAGGGGTGACAGACATATCCGGAGAGTGACAGACTACCAGAGTCAGCAGAATGCAGCCTGTTGCCATGGAAATTCAAGCCCCCTTTTCAAGCATCTGTGCAGCTCAGGGGAATGTGGCCAGCTTCCACTGTGAAAAATCTTTGTAAAGAGTCCTGTGGAGAGTTGGTTTTGTATCCCACAATTGCTCTTTGCTCCCCAGCCCAATTACGTGTTCTAGCAGGAAACGATGGACCACAGCTTGGTTCGGGATGTATGACGTCAAGGCATATTGTCTAACAGATGAACCTGCAACCAAGGACACGATTTTCTAGTACAAAACCTCTGCAGGAAAATTTCAGATTTTATTTTAAATATTGGAAGAGATCCATTTTCACTGCTATGCCACAGGACAACATCAGGTGACGCCACTCAAAAGTACGCTTTTGGGAGATCTGCTTATCTGAACGTGTGTAAGTTAGATCTTGGAGGCTTATTTATTTGTCCACTACCTTGATAGGCTTTTTTTGGAGGTTGACAAAGGCATTGTCATAGGTGTGACATGCAAATAAATAAGTAAAATAAAACCAAACACTAGGACAGAGGGGTGCTGATGGAAAATTCCTGCAAACAAACCAACATTTCTGGCTACAGCATATTTTGTAACTGCAGAAAATGCAAGCTGAGCATGTGAGTTATTACCTATTTCTCTATCATTTCCAAGCTTCTGTCACATGTGCGAATCACCACTTACACACATATGGGCAGTATTACACAGTATTATGACCAAGAATATTTCTTTACATGATCAAGTTCATGATATTGCATATCAGCTGTGTATACTGCATATATGTTGTCATGTGCTCAAAGACAAACATGCATGCCGCTGTGTATATATGCACATATGGTACTCCTCAGGGTACAGACACGATGCTCGTGAAAGGAGATTACTTTCCCTTCAAAGGTGTAGTCACTTATGAGAAAGTTTTGTCAGGCCTAATTACCTGCACTGTTTTCCCCATTAAATGACTTTGCATCTCCAAGCTTACTTTCCCAATTGCATTGATCCTTTTGGTTCTTATGAAGTAACAGGTATTTAAGTGAGGCTGCTGCTGGTGGAGGCTCCTGCTGTAAGAGCCAGGTAATGAGCACTAGGAGCATGCCTGGGCTTTCAAAGCTCCAGACAGCTTCATTAGCCAAACAAAGGCCACACGTCCAGAGCTGTACAAAGAGGATGGGGGTGTGATGTAGAAGAGCTCTAGCCTGAGACTGAAGGCAACAGTTCTTCATTACATTATTGTACATGCAGCCCTCTGGGAGTAGCCAGTTGTTCAAGGAGTTGTGATAATAAGCTCTCCAAGGATGCCAGCTTTGTGGTGTCCAAAACACAGACATTTGAGATCCTCCCCCAACAAAAGCTCATGACAAAACACCCTCAAGACTTCTTCGTTCAGGCTGCATTCCAGAAGCTCTGAAAGATACTTTAAATTCTAGTTCAACATGCCTGGTTTCTCACGCAGTTTCTTACACCACAGTTAAGCAACTGTCAAACGCTGCTGTAAAGGATAACTGATGCCTTTTCATCATCAGCTGCCCAAAGCCCTCCCCAAATGGCACTACACCCAAGAGATACACCACTATTTGTTGAGGATACCCCCTGAAATCCATGGTTTATGCTATAAAATTCCCCTGCCTAGCAGTTCGAAAAGTTCCTTCTAAACTTAGCCATGGAAATCTCTCACAATCCAAACAGCCTCCCCAGAGAAGAAAGAGATTTACTTCCTGCTTGTCTTTCCTGAAGTCTTTTTCCCGTGAACTTCAATGACGATAAACATGACAGGCACAGTAAAACCCAGCAAGTGCACTATTTCTTTTCCTCTTTTCACCATTGCCAGCATAAATATCACCCTGAGTCCTGGGGGCTAAGTGCCAAGTTAAAATAATGCTCTCTTTGGGCTGGGGATCTGGCTTCTCCAGACATCACAAGAAATCTGTGCTGGTGGGTGAGAAGGAGGGAGGGAGGGAGTTAGATCCAGGGACACCAACAGGAAATATTTTCACACTAAATTTCACACCCCCTCCCATGGATTCCAGTGAACAGTTATTATGATGCACCCTAGAGGGTCACCATAAAGACAGATCATCCCATCCCACTCTCTTGAATATCTCTGTAGCTCTCAAAGCTGTATATCAGGGGGGAAACCTTTCTTGTTCTTCCTTCCCTCACTCCCACCCCTCTCTACTGCAGTGCTTTTCTGGGTAATCCCAGGGGAAATAATTCTGGAAAAGAGGCCAAAAATTTAATCAAAAGCTGCATCAATGAACAATTTGTTTCACTGGGAGCCAGGATGAGACTTGGGCAGATGAGAACGGAGCCACAGAGCTGCAGGACAAGCAGCACTAAGGGGAGTGCTCAGGATTCACATGCAAGTCTCAGCCTCGTGCACACAGCATTTTTCCAAGTGTCCTGGGCCTGCTGTTGGGTGCGTGAATTGAGCTCCCAAGCTTTGGCTACACGGGTACAGTTTTTGTGCCAACGAAGACTTTTGCTCTGAGCTCAACTGCGGCAGAGGGAGCAGATTCAGTCTGGACACCAAAGCCCTAGGCAGCCCACACCCAGACACAGTGTTAGCCTGAGATGGAAGCCAGAGAATGTCAATCTTGACAAACAATAATTTCCACCCTGAAAACAGATGGAAAATCAAATAAAAAAATTCAAGTTGGGTCAATCAATAGGTTTCTTTGCAATAATTTTAAACCAACTCATTTTATGTCAAACTTTAAAAGATGTATTTACTTTTTTTAGTGAATTAATCTCTTTTTTGAAAGCGTAAATTTTAAATGTGGGAAAAAAAGGATTTTCAGCAATTTATAAATGTTTTTAATTAAGAAATCCTATTTGCTCCTTTTCCTGCAAATCAGAGCTTCTTTTCTCCACAGTACCACTCTACTATGGGAAGGGATTTGGGGTCTCCAAACTAGGGCTTCAAACCTCCATGCAAACGTTCCTGCAATTCTTAGAGGATGTGAATCTATGCCTATTCACTTTGTAGGCATGCAGGCAGGGTCACAATGGTTTAATCTCATAATTTTCTTCCCCCAAAGAGCTTGGAGCATGGGACTCTGCTCATAGGTTTTCATACAGTTAGGACTAAGCACCCCTAAAGGACCATGCAGTTTTTCCTACCACGACAGAGAAACTCCACACAAGCAGTTTCTCTCCTGTGACCTTCCTGTTAGCATCCCAGACTCCAATCCAAACACCTGCATCTCCATGAAACTGCTTCAAGATTACCACGAACTCATCTCCAGCCTCATTTTCCTTTTCCTCTTTTTCTCCCTGATTGCGAGGCCTTACCCATATGACAGCTTCATTACAAGTGACCTTCAGCACTGGCTTTGTTGGGAAAGTGATTTAGAACCAAATTACTGATCTATTTCTTTCACCTCCTCTCTCTTACTGGAGGCAGCAATAGCAGCACTGGAGAGGCTGTCTGAAACAGCGCATTTTGAACACATTACAGAAGGGGAGACAGAGCAGAAAGCCATCCTCCACCACAGTCCGACATGAAGGGGCCAAACTGTTCTTGGAGAAATGCCAAAACAATCGTACAATTTATTCCAAGGGTACGGATAAGTCTGATTTAAACCAGCCAGGAAACAGCTCTTAAGGAACTGGGGACTCTACTGAGAACAGACGGAGGCAGCTGGAAAAAACAGGGGGCAGGTGGCCGCTTGGAAGACAGGATCACTCTGGCACACGGG
This sequence comes from Fregata magnificens, assembly GCA_013389945.1. Lineage (NCBI taxonomy): Eukaryota > Metazoa > Chordata > Aves > Suliformes > Fregatidae > Fregata > Fregata magnificens. The sequence goes on from WAAD01042685.1 coordinate 428,266, forward strand.
CAAAGCAGAAGGGAGTTGGCAATATGGACCTTGTGGTTATGGGCTATGTTAAATCTCATTGGAACCATTGAGAAGGGCAGCTGTCTCTGATTCAGGCTAAATCAAAGAACACTTACATGTCTCTTCGTTTGGTACAAACTGAAGCAATGGAGGTTACCATTCAAAACACAAGGACAAGGGTTGATCTGAGTTGAGCTACAACACAGAGCTGTGAGCTTTACTGTAGACTAATGGTTGAGGGGGCATTTGTGTGTGTGTGTGTGAAAGAAAAAGAGGAATGAGAAGAAGATGAAGAAGAAAAAATAACCAGAGCTGGAGCAGATCACCAAGAACAGTCAGAATAAGCAAGGGAAACCTGAAAAAAATCAGAGAGAGATGGTACTGGAGAAAAGGGTGATTAAAGAGTCCTCTGCCTCCTAAGTGGCACTAATAGCCAGAGAGAGTTAAAAGCAGAGTAAGTGGGGAAGCAGGAGTGGGGAGTCCCTGCTCTCATTGAGTGAAGTCTTTTCAACCATTATAGCACAACATTTAACAGGGTGCACCAGCAGCAGGCCCTTGAATGAGTGTCCAAAATCAAAGACCTCAAAAACTGGACCCATTCATGAGGCTCTCATTTCCTTTTCAGCAGTGGCATCCCCATTAGCCAACACTTCCTGAGCAAGTCAAGCACTTACAGAGGAGCACTGTTGAGATTTTAGTGCCCCAGATGCAGAACTCCAATGGACTCTCACGGACTCTCAGTAACATCGGCAAGCAAGCAGCAGTCAGTGACCTCAGGAACAGCTTAGAGCTCTGGAGAACTGAATTCTCAGCCTGGGAACTTACAGTGCCTCATATGATCTGCTTGTTATATGACAAACACATAGAAGAGAATCTATGTGATTCTTAATCCATCCCATCTAGGCTCAGGAACAGAGAGTAGAGACACACTGAACCGTTCAGGGAATGAAACTGGTAGCAGGCTGTTTCGCACAACCATTTCAGCAGTGACTTACCAGTTGAGAAGAATTTAATTTACAAACAGAAAACATTAAAGGGAAGTCAAGACTGTAAGCAAAGCAATAACAGGAGAGCCCAGTAATGAGAGGCTCACACAAGAGGTGATTGGCTGATCCATGTGGGAAAGAGCAGCACAAAGTGGCTACAGGGAAATAGCAGGAAGAGATTAACTGCTGACACTGAAGGGCTATTTCCAGCTGACATTTATCTCTGTCTTGGAATTCCCAGTTGGAGAGAAGAGATGACAACAAACAGGAGAAATTTACACTGGCCACTTTATGCAAATCTAACCTTTCTGCACCTGCCAGGTGGGGAGCATTTATTTACTTTCTGGCTGCCTGGCTAAATTGGAAGAAGGGAGTGAATCCAAACAGAATATGGAGAAGGTCAAAGGAATATGGCTCATGACTGTAATTTCAGGACCTGTTACAGGCATTGCAATTTTAATGTGGCAGTTGAGACATATACGCCCTAGGCAAATGAACTGGCAGAAGACATGTCCATGTGCCAGTGTATTCTTCCACATGAGCATTTCATCGCCTTCTGACAGGCAGATTCAGAGATGCTATTTGGTGTTGCAGTCCTTACCTGTGTCTTGCTCATAAAGGACCTCAGCAAATTCCTTTAACTCATGTATGAAGAGTGATTAATTTTGGACCAGGCAGATCCGGGTTCAATCACCTTTATCACAATGACTTTTTGAGATGCAAATATGTGAAGCTGAGCTGTAACTGTGAGATGTCTGGGGGTGAATTTGTCACAATTTTAAATAGAAAGATAGCACTTATATATACACTATCAAATTAATGAGTTCATACTGCACTCTAACAAGTGAAAACAAATTCCTGCCACCCCAGAATAAGACTTCCTTTTTTTTTGCATGCTAAATAATATCTCTTTGCAATATATAGTCATGTTCAGCTTTTTACATGTGCTAACAGTGTGCTCCAGATGCACTAGCTGCCTCCAAGAGCCTGCTAGGGCATTGCTTCAGTCAAGGCACAAAGGATAATGTTAAATTTTCCAGATCAGTTTGTATTAGCCCACATGGCATCCTCCAAAATCCCACTGGCACTACCACTTGTACAGTCAGCCTAAAGCCCGATTTTTCAAACTAATTTCAAACATTTCAAACTAACAATTCAGGATCCTACTGATAAATGCCTTCAAGGGATTCATTTCTAGAAAGTACTCAGATCTCCCTGCCTCTTTATGGTATCAGCATCTGGGCACCCAAGATCACTAGATACATATGGGCAAGAGGGCTGCTGGCAGCCAGCATTTTTTACAACTTCTTTAAAGTCCCTTGAATTCAAGTCTAAGTCAGACACTTTATAACTCATCACATTGGCTTACCAAACAGGATACTTTTACAAATAAGGGTTCTCTTTTGCTTTCTGGCTTCTGAGTCTTTAGGTCGCACCTGGGTCAAATGTTCAAGCTTTTCACTGCAACTGTGAAAGACAGGAATTGACTTCTGAACACAACAAAATATCTTGTGGCATCTTGTTCCTCTAGGATCTCCAGGGTTGAAAAAAGAAGATGAAATAATGCTAAGTTCACAGTAAATACCATGGAAATGGGCAACATTTGAGCAAAATCACTGGTTCCTCAACTGATTCCCCATACCACATGGCAACATTAGGACCAAACCAACCGGTGTCACACTTAAGGGCCTTGTGCAGACAAAACCAACAGGTTCCCAACACTCTCTCCTACAAACTCCAAGTTTCTTTCAGCATCTGTCATCCAGCCCAATTTTGCTTAGCATGCAAGAACTGACAACAGCCTGAAGTGATCCGGCGGCAGGGCATGCCAGGGACGTATTTCTGAATCGGGCACACCCTCACATTGCCCCTGCCCTGCATCTCTGGCTGGCTGGTTTTGTGCAAGAAGGGGGAAAAAAAAAAAAGTATTTATGAAGGGTCAGAGAAAAAAGGCAAAGAAAGAAAAATCCCATAGGATAAAAGAGATGAGAAATTCAAGGTAGTTTTAAAGCAGTTAGTGAAGTCAAGAGCCCAAGCTGACCTGAAGTCACAGCAGTGAGAAAGTAAATGGACTTTTAAGGACTTAGACTGAGATTTCCAAAGTCTTTTCAACAACTTGGATGTTCATTTCCATTTATTTTATTGGATTGTTGCCAAGAAAATCCTGTGGGCTGCTCTGATTCTGGAGGTCTGAATTTGGAAAAGAGGAGCCAGACTTGCTTTATTTTTTATCTTTTTTATATATATAGATCTATATAAAGAATCAACAAAAACAGCCAATCATTTTCTTCACCATCAGAGAGGCTGAAGGGTCAAGAATTGCAGGCTACAGAGGAATCATTGCAGGGTATAAAAGGGAGTTACAAAGACACTCCAGAACAACACAAGGCCTGCTGACATTCATAGTCTCGTGGCTCTATTGCTTTCCTCGCCTTTTTACCATAAAATGAATAGGGTTAGATCAGATTTCCCCTAACTTACCAGAGGCACTGCAGCATTGGGTGGAAAAAATGGAGGATTATGCTGTCTTAAGAATCTTCCATCCCATCCCTTTCACATCATTATTTCATTACCTGACAATGCCCTTGTCTGCTCTGCAGTGCGAGGCTCTGGAGGCAGTATCCAGCTTCAGACACACTGCACAGGACAGGACTGGCAGCTCCACCATGGGACTACATGCTGAGAACTGCCTGTCACATAAGTCCATAGCATTTTGTAGGATTTCTCGTATTCCATAGGCTCATGGACTTCTCCCATCCCAATTCCAGACACCACAAAAAGCCCACCCATATGAGCCATGTGGGTTGTTTCCCTTTCCAGTAGGAAACAGCAGTAGTGGAAATTAGTTTCTTCTATCTTCCAGCTCTCATGAGCTCTAGGTTAAGAAGACTTGGGGCTTGAGTTCTGTCAGCCTATCAACTGCCCAGCAGGTAAAGAAAGCAATAAGTGGAAAGTAATTGATAGCAGCAGGTAGCTCCAATAAGTCTCTTAATCAATACAATTTATAGCTGAGACAGCTCCAAACACTGAAGTAGGGAGGCCCAGCTTAATGTGTTTATAACCTTTCTCATTTCGTTTTGCTCATTTTTGCTTCCCTCCTTCTTTCAGCAGTGTCCTTTTGAGAACTAATTTCTCCATGGACATAACAAGCTCATGCTTCATTCACCATTATCTTACAAACTCCTTGTAAATTGAATTACCTGTATGGCAAAGGGGAACTGCCCTAGTTCTCCAGGACAGAGTGGAGCTCAGACACATGGCCTTGTTCTTAGCAGAAAGTAATTTAATTTTTTTCTGTTATTGGATTTAAAGTGAGGATAAATGAGTTGAAAGCAAATAAAAAAGACCCCCTCCCCAAAAGAGTGATAGAGAGGAAATGGCCATTAAAACAAAGAGTTTTCATCAGTAACTGGTTCCTTAATCTCCAGAATGTGGAGAGGGATGGATGACTTTAGCATTTATGATGTCAGGGGACTGTACACAGATTTCTCACATGTATCTTGTGTAGCTTTTCTTGCCTTAATTTCCCCACTCATAAACCAGGGATAAAACATATAATTCCCTCACAGTAGAGGGTTTATTTACCTCACGCACATTGAGATTATGCAACAGAAAATACTCATTATTAAAAGATATATTCTCTCTGTGCTAAGAAACACCACTTGCAACTGTTCTGACAGGTGACAGGCTTTCTGACAATGACCAAAGAGTGCATCAAGAAAGATGTGAGACCTTTCCAAGTTTTCCTGATGGATCCAAGTTTAAATAGTTTACTGCTCAGAACTAAACATTTCAGCTGACTATGCCAAGGGCCCTTCAGACATCCTGCTGGTATTGTTATTGCATGGACACATACTCATAGTTCTGAATTCTGACAGTCTTTTCTGTCATGGTTTTTGTGTCTGTGCGTTAATGAACACGGTAAGAGGAGCCTCAAGGAGACAGATTTGAAGGGCAGGTAGGCAGAGGTAGCTCTGGGGGTTATAAGGGCTTTCTAATGTTTTTGCACAGTCACATTAGGATGCAGTAAGGAATCAGCTGACATTTTCCCCATGGCGCAGCACAAAACAAACCACCATGCAATCCCAGAAACACATGTCCTGTGTGTTGTATCTCCTACCTGAAAGTCACTGGAATACCTGGAGGTTCTTTTCCACATCCTTCTCCAGTGATATGGGTACAGAATCTTCCTCCTTCTCAGCAACTTCTGCTTCCCAATATTATTCCTCTAGAAAAAATGAGCATCAAATTAGTTACATGGAGAAAGTGGATACAGAGGAATTTTCTCTTTATCAAGAGCATTTTTCTTCTTCCTTCTTAGCTGAGATGGGAAATGGAAGAGCTGATTTTCAGTTCTTTCAAAACTTTTCACAGAATCATGATCAATATTTTTCAATACGCAGACCAACAAAAACATGCTTTAACCTGAAAAGGTCTGGTTTGGTAAATATAAAAAGCTGATTATTATTCCAACTAACCAGATGGAGAGTACTACAGAATAATGAAAAGTCCATATTTGTCAATTACCAACATTTTTCAGGAAAGTTTTAATTAAAGGCCATTTTCCAGTGGGTAAAAACGCCACACTTTTCAGCAAAAAGCTAAAAATAGTGAGAAAGAGTCTCGGGTGAAATTTTTGGCAAGACAAGTAAACCTCAGTAGAAAGCCTGTTCCATGGGACATGTCTAATTCCACTCCAGTGACTCAGCAGCCTCAGACATGCTTCCAAGCTGCTAGATGTTCTTCCAGGACTATTATATAAACTTTTCCTTCTTTAAGAAACCTTTTACTATATAGGATGGTTTAGGAAAAAAAATAGTCAGAGCTTCAATCAGTTCCAACTGACGAATCCAAAGCAAGGACATTAGAATTTCAGGAATCAGAAACTGTCACTTGTCCTCATATACAGACTAGGAAGCAGCATGAAGGCAATCTCTAAAAAGCCGGATTCCCTACTCCTGCAGGATAGACGTACAGTGGTGGTTAGATGACTGCTTCTGAAGCTCTTTCAGAAGAGATCATCTCAGCCTTTTTTCTCTGAGAACCATGGCCTCCTCGAGCTCACTGTGAGGAGGTTTTCTTTGTGGAGGGGACAACTTTCATAGGACAGATCCTCCTAGGGGGAGAAATGTGAGAAGCCTTCAGTGAGGACCCTAGAGAGGAGTTAAAATTCTCACATGTGCAAAGATCTAACCCAGAAAGGCCTAGGTGCACTCAAAGCTCCCTTGACAAGCCCTCAGGAGGGTGCTGAGAAACGTTTGAGCCTGTTCCTGAACCTTGTGCAGGGAGATTCGTCTTCTTCCCTGAGAGCAGTGCAGAAGTGCTACGTCAGCCATCGGAGAGCTGCAGAAGGTCCTGGGACCCTGGTGGGGAACTGTCCATACTTCATACATCAGACCAGGACTGTTCAAGCAATGCCCAACTGCAGCAATGCCAGGAAGAGATACTGTATCAGGGAGATGATTTCCCTTTCTTTTTAAGACATTTTAAGTGAATGAATAATTCATTCTGAATGACTTTGAGCAGAGGCAACTCTCCATGTCACCACCTGATTATATGTTCCATAAAAAGAGATGACAGCAATTTATCTCTTTTCTCTTTCCAGGTGGGCCAGTGGGGGGATAAATATGATGCCACCAAACTGGAGTGATGAATCATCCCTCAGAGCAACCAACGACACTTTTACTGATTTGGCATTTAGTGCTTCCCAGTGGGAGCGGTAGGGAGACAGACATCAGCATAAGCCTTCAGGAAAGGAGGGAAGACCATGAGCAATGAAGAGCTCAGTTCTCTCTGTTCATCCCCATAGGATTACTCATTGCTGAATATCCAGCAAACGCACCTGGGCAGAAGAGCCTTTCTCCTGAAAGCAGTGGAGTCTGCAAAGATCAGGTGCTCACACTGCTGTCTGGTGCTAAGAAAAGCAGCTATTAAATCTTATTCTGCTTTATTATTGACTGAATAGTGGGGTTAGGCTGGACGAGAGGAACTCCATTAGACATTCCCCAGAATCATGCTGCTTTCTTGTATAACAAGCTGCATAGCACATGCCAGTTGTTCAGCTGGGAAATGAGAGTGAGAGAGATTTGTCCTGGGAATTAAAGCACAGGTTTACTTAAGGGAGAGGGGACTGCAAGTGAGTGCTGCTCTAGTTAGAGGGAAAGCCCACTGCCCTGTCCTTTACCTATGCCCACTTAGGCAAACCTGAGCCCCTCCCAAGAGGGGAACATTAGCTGTGCCAACATGGGGTTTTTTGGAGAATCTGAAACCACCAAGCATGGATGAATTAGGGCCAAGTCTGAGAAGTGAGGGTTTCCTTTCCTTAAACAACTTGATGCCCTGCTATTACTGCAGTCCATTATGGGGATATCCCATGTGTTTATGGGCATATAGACAGCTGCTGTCAAGCTACACCAAGCCAAAGGCAGCCAAGTGCTTGATCTTCTTGCCCACAAGCAACATGTCCTGGCTATAAATTTTCTCCCCTTGCTGTAATCCCTCTGCATGTACTCTCACCTCTGCTCTCAAAAACACATATGCCTCATGCTACGCCAGAAGTCCTCTGCAGCCAAATGCACCCACAAACACTGGAGCAAGTGACACACTTCCTTGTGCACATATTGTGCTGTGCACATCCACACCTCCAGTGCCTTCACCTGCACACTTTGTTCTGCTACCTCTATCCTCCTCACTGCTCCCAGCCTGCAAGGGGGCTGATATGGCATGTAAATGTGTTACAAAGACACATCCTCCCCACCCCCATGCTGGCTATGGGGAACATAAAACACAGCGGAGATTGCTGCTATTTTATTATTTATGAAGCTTTGGTTATTTCGTGTATAAATAATCCATGACTGCAAAGTGTTGCTGGCACTGTAATTGAATATTCATGAGGTATTTTTGTTGAGAATTTTCACCATCATTTCAAACCCAGACACAAAAATAAAAATCATGATAATAAAAATTTCATCTGTCATTTCACAGTTTCAACCTCTGAGAAACAAAATCTCTCTCTCCCCCACCCTGAGGGCTTTCTGTGTGTGTGTGGGAGCAAAACAGTAGGGTTAATCTGGAAGGCAGGTTCATGCCGCATTGGAAAGAAGCAGGAACATCCTGAATACAGCTCTGCCTGCTGTCTCTTAACACTGTCAGGATGCTTCATCTGGGGATGTATGCTGTCTGCATGGAGTACATGCAAATTCCCTTTCTCCCTCCTAGAACCATTTCTCTTTTCAGGTTTAATCCCAGCCAGAACCTTGACAGAGAAGCATCCAAGTGGGACCACAGCATGGAAAATGGAAGCATGTTGCTGCCACCCTGTGGAAAATGGTGGCTCCCAATGTTGGGGGTTCACAAAGCTACAGCTGGAATGGTGGTTAAAGAGATTTGTGAGGCTGTCATTACCCTGATGAGACCCAGGGGTAAAGAAATCGGGGAACTTCCATTAAATAATTGCAGAATTTGCAAGGAAGATGTTCGGATGCTTTGCAGGAATGATTGATGGTGTCTATGCTGTACCTGTCAAAACTCTTCCCTTCCCCTACTTTCTATCCACATCTTCTGTGAGGAGGCTCCGCGGCTGCCTGCATGGTGCATCACTCCTGCCTCCTTATCATCCACTGTCCCAGTTCTCCTCTACAATTTCCTCAGATCACAGCTCCTTCCTTTTTCAATTCTGTGAAGCACTGTGTCTGCACAGAAAGGAAACAGCAGTAGGAGAGACAGCATGTTCCCAGCCCTTCTAACCCAGCCTCCTCAAACCCAAAGAGAGGCATATGAGAGCCTGGCAGTCAGATCTGAGATCCACATCCACCCCAGACTGCCACTGTCCACGTGCAAGTGGTATATGTGAGGCTGTCTCACATCAGCACATCACAAACGGGGCCAGAGCTCTCAGAGCACCTTGCCTTCCAAGAGTGATTTATGGGCCCTGTCAATCCAGCAGACTGAACTGCAGAGGCAGTTGGAGCGTGCAGCAAAGAGAGCAGCAATCCATCACCACTGGGTGGGAGTCACCCAGGAATCCATCAAGAGCTTCATCATGGTGACATCTTTGCAGAGGCAGAAAGAGAAACAAAGGAAAAAGATGGAGACAGAGAGAGTGAGCCAAGAGTGGAAAATCCACCCAGGATTTCTCAGAACTTCAGAGCCACAGAAGTAAAACAAAACAACAGACACAAAAAATATTTTTTCTGTTTGTAGTGATTCAGGTGGTCCTGCTTTAAAGCCACAAATTACAATGCCCCACATAGCTGAGCAGGGCTTTCTGGTGTCAGCCATACCAGCAGCAATCAGAAATTGCTTTCCCATTTGCTAGCTACAGAGCTTTGTGGTAGGTATTAATCTCTTCCAGGTATGATGACTGGATGGTTGTGATCACAAGGGCATTTTATTGTTAGGGAGTTGCCACTGGCAGAAAGAATCAACCCCAGCTCCACTACAGAGGAGAAAGGCAATGCCCTGTACTTGAAGAATTATAAAGCAAGCTGCAGCATTTCGCTATATGGCACTGGAGTTTGTACTCTAACCTAATGCTGACTCCTCAGCAGGAGCCAACCTACACCTCCGAAAAGTGCAGGCACACAGATACATGTACCCCAGACCAACAAGGATGTAGGCACGCACCAAGTCACAAGAATACACAAGTTACTTACACAAGGCCCATATACACGCCCAAGTCCAGAAAAATACATGTAAAACAGCTTAGCACACACAAAGGAAAGGGGCACACACACAGATATAAATGTGCGTGGAATCTGCAAGTATTGCAGGAATATAGAAGGTAAACTCAAAGATGCACAGACACACGCTCCCCTGTGCAGTGCTATGATCAGTACAAGAGCTTACGTTGTCTTTCTTTGATCTACAACTCAATAGTAAGAGATATGTCAAGTTCTTCAGTAACACAACTTCTCTCCATCCCCAAGCCCCATAAAACCCCCAGAGAACATGATTAGGTAAAGAAAAGAAGTGAGCATCTGCTCCTGGAGGAAAGAAAAGCAATTTACCTTTGAATAGGGAGGAGCAGAACAAAGCACATTATTTCTTTTTGCTCCAGGGACAGACACCAATGCTGTTTTGAGTCATGCTGATTACAGGTTAAGCATGTGCTCCCAAAGCTCAGGAAAGATGGAGGATGTGTTGGGACCTCTCAGGACAGCATAAATCAGCTGAAAATTTGGCAAAAAAAAAAAAAAAATCGAATGAACAAAAGGATTCAGACGCTGGGAGTAGGGGCAACATATGTATTTGGGCATCACAAGGTGGAAAAGACTCCAGCATGAGTAGGTGCCAGACAGATGGGGGTGTGGGTTGGGGAGAGCCTCTGTGGGAGGAAAGCAGAGGTGGGCATGAGCTGGAGCAGCCAGAAAGACTGCACAGGAGGCTGAGGGTAACAACACTTGGACTGGAGAAGAACAAGTACCGGGGACTGTGAAGGAGGCGTTAGAGACTTCCTGACCCGGGTTTATTTCTGATACGTGTCTCTTCTGGGGTCCTTTACTTGCCTCCAGAACACCCTGTCCCCAGCTAAGACATCCATGCACACAGTATGTATCCACCTGCCCTGAGAAGACATGAAAGTATGGGAACAATATGATTTCCAGTGTCACGGCAACTGCTTTTACAGCACAAGGCAGGCTGAGTTTGTATCTAGCTTACCTCCAGCAGATTCTCTGGTGTCGTCTGAGTCACATGGACTATGTGGAGCCATCTGAGTTTATGATCCTTTTATCTCTCTGACCAAGGGATCATACACTGCTTCCCCCAAGAAGAATAATGAAGCCTCGTACATTACACATCCCCCAAAGGACTTAATTTCTCTTAATTTAAGGGGAGGATTTGCCTCCAGTCTCCAGCCCTTTTATTATCCATTTGTTGCTCCATCTGCAGCACAGATCATAAAGGAATTTTTTATTTTTTAAGTCAACTTTTGCTTGGGCCTCATTAGGCCTTACGCAAAGTCCCAGGCTGCTCACAGCTCAGAGAAACAGAATGAGACAGAGGCACTGAAGCCTGGATGGCCTTGTCCTCCCTCTTAACAGTGTACAGCAAGGACAGGGGGATGTCTGGCTCATAACCAGAAAAATGAAGAGATGGGTCAAGAGAAATGCAGCATTGACACTTAACCTTCCCTCAGACCCATGCTTGCTCTGAAATATGATGTTCTGACAAACAAGAATGGTTCTCGTTTGGTGAAATACTGCTATTCACACTGTGGTAGCAGCAGGAGCATCAGCCAGTAAGCCAAGACTCCTCTGTGCTACACAAGGTGCAAAGATATACCAAGATGATTTCCCCTGTCCCAGAGAACACATCCAATGTTCTCAGCTTGTTTAAAAGATGTGAGGCACGTGCAGTCTATTACTATGGTGGGCTGTGGCTATTGAATTCTGTTCCTGGCTCTTTCACTGATCCACAGCCTGGCCTTGAGCATATTTCTTCACTTGTCTTTGCTTCTCTTTCCTCATCTGCAAATTGCAGTCTTACAATTCAGTATAGTGGCTTATTTTAAAGGGTCTAGGTGTCACAATGGTACAACTCAGCATGTAAAGGGGGCTCTAGAGGGTTAAACAAGACACTACTTTCTCTGCTTTTGTAACAGCTGTGTGCTAGCAAGAGGGAATACATGTCCAGGGAAGCATGCAACCCTTCAGTGAAGTTGCCCCTACTCCTTTACCACCTATGCATATACATATATACCTGTATGTGGTGTTGCCTTCTAAAGTGCTGCTGCTTTATTTTCTCCCCTTGCTGTTCTCACTGGGCTAGAAACTGGCACTGAACTGAAAGTAATTTCCTTTCATTTTAAATAAATAATAATTTAACAATGTATGCTGCTGAACTCATTCTTGCATCAAAGGGGAGATGATTGCACTTCCCAGCCCGGAAAGACAGAGAGGGGAGGAAGACACGGCTTTATAATTAAATTTGCTTTTCCTCCTTTCACTGTGCATCTCATTAAAAAAAAAAAAAAAAAGAGAAAAAAAAAGAGAAAAGAGAAAAGCACACACAGAGCCTTGTGTCTCAGCCCCGGCAAAAAGGAAAAATTCCCTCTTGTTTGTCTCTTGCTGCTACTTCCATATGACCACATGGATAACACAGGTAAGGGGACCCTTTCAGCTCTGCGTGGGTGCCCAGCACAGTAGGAAAAAGCAGAGCCATTTCAGTTGCTGCCTGGCAAAAGAGCAGAGAGCTGAAACCTTAAGAAGTTGCTAGGCATTTTCTTTGACATCTCATACACGTAATATGCTATTAGGGGCACTATTCACATGTGGTAGAGCCAAAATGCCACAGCAAAGAGCACTGCGACATGCTTAGGATTATTAGGCAATTCACTGGCTAGCTGTGCTGATGTGGCAGCTGCTCTCCCTGCCTGCTCTCTGTCTGGGGGCTGTTTTATATACCCAGGCTGGTCAGAAGCCCCCCATTCACAGAAACTCAAGTACCAATGACTTTTGCATTGAACCCCATTGTACTGTGACCTCTCTAAACCCAGGCACTGATATTTCTTGTAAGCTATGGCACTAGCAGAGTTGTATGAGCATCCTTGCAGCTCTGACCAGCCTCCCCAATTTCTGGCCCAGTGTGCACTGGGCCTGGGGCCTTGGAAGCCAGCCTGAATCCTACACTGTCTCCCCAAAGAGAACATCCTCAGGGACTGGAGATTACTCACCTTTAGAGAAACTCACTGCATCAGGGAACAGCAGGAAACTCTCTCATTCAATCAGTGCAAACAAGCACATTGCAACTCTCTCCATAATGAGCCTGTACTCACAGCCATCTTTCCCCATGGAAAAATAAATGATTCAGTACAAGGAGGCTTTGCTGAGTATAGTTTATGAGACCGACAAAAGTGTTTTCCTTAATAAAAGAAAAGCTTTTGAAGCTATAGTACTTAGATATTGCCCAGGTTAACTCTTTCAGAACAACCTCTGATCTCTACTTAGGGTGATCTCTTTCTGTTTGCCTGAGTGCTGCACAGGCTTACATTCTCTGCACTGTGGCCACACTTGCTTTAATCCCATGAATGGACATCCCTTCATCTTGAAGGCAGCTCACTTTCAGCACGGACTTTCATCCAAGAACTGTCTGAATTCTGTGAATGTCTCTTCCCTTGCCCCTTCTCCCTTTGTATAGGGAAGGTTTTTCTCTTTGAACCTTCACTATTTAGTATGGCAAAAGGGGAGGAGGAAATCGCCTTCAGCTTTCCTCGCCATCTGCATCCCAATTGCTCCAGTGGGATTTGGGCTGCATTCCAAATTGTTCCATTTGCAATGGATCTGGGGCAGAGGGAGGACAAGCTGACCGTGACATGTCTCAGTGGATAAGACTCCAGAGCAGCTAGCTTCTGGGACATTTCTGTTATGGCTGTCTAGGGCTGCTGAGCACCCTCCCTCATATAGCACCCCCCCTCATATAGCACCCCGATTTCCCTGCCAATCTGCAGCATGGCCTACTAAAAACAAACAGCTCTCCTACATACAAAATTTAAACACCAGGAAATAATAAAAAATACAGAAGTGGCATTATTGTGCATTATAAAATAATGAAACAGTTTTTTTCAATTTGTTTCTACCCCAGATAGTGGCAGTGATCAGCACTTTACAAAAGATACTTCTTCCGCATCCTGGCATATGTTATTACTGTTATTAATAGCAAGCCATTCCCGGGGGCAGCACTCTGTACGGGTACATTTATTTCCTTCACAGCCCTGTCACCCCCTTGCTGGTGCTCCAGCTCCCTACAGCACATCCCACTATGAGGCAAGGGAGGCAAATGGAAAGTTCGGCACCATAGGCACCACTCTGCCACGCTCCAGACACAGCTTAGCCTCATTCTGTCACTCATGATGTGCCTGTTTTTAGTTTTGTATCGTCATAATTGCATTACCTGTATCTCATACCACAGTTATGTCCTGTTCCTTTCTCCTAAATCAAAACTGCCCTTAGGAGAGAGAAATACTTGGACACTACCTCCTTCCCTCTGAGCCAGCAGGAATGGGAATTATCAACAACTTGCTACTCAGTAATGAGGCAAACTTTCTCCTAGTTTGCTTTTCTGTTTCCAAGTGCTGACTCATACATTCTGCCCTCTGAACAGGATCTGACATGCCCCTTTCATGGGACAATGGCTATTTCTCAGGAGGGCTGCAATAAACAGGTACATGCTTGAGTGTTACTATGACCACATCACTAGCCTCAGGTTCCCAGTCACTCCCTCACAGCAAGCCCTGGCATTCAGACACGTGAGCAAGTAATGAACTGGGACTTAACAATATAACATGCAACAACTGAGCTGGAATAACCACGCTCTGGCCAAGCAAGGTGAGATAAAATGGACAAGCAAGTCAGTGTATGCCTGTTTCTCCACTTGTCCACTGTCTATCTTACCTACCTCAACTGCAAGCTCTCTAGGGAAATGACAATGTCTCTCAGTATCTAATAGAGCAGGAACCTGCCCTTTGGGATTCCACGTACAGTCACAGTAGAAATCATAGCCATAACCCAGCCTCAAGTCCTGGCAAAACAAGAGCAAGGGAAGCATCTTCAGAAAAACTCCCCACCTCAGGGAGTTCTTAGGCTGGATTCAAAATACACAAGGTACATTCTCTCCCGAGACAGATGTTGTGCTGAGCTCCCTCTGTCTAATTTGTAGCAACTTCTGTGGGTCACAGTTGCCTTCCCTAGGTGGGATGACGCTCTGGGCAGTCACTAAAGTGCTAAACCAACTCCCTGCAGCAAAGCAATCCAGAATTTGTGAGCGCTGGAGAAATCAATACAATTGGGAAGCTTAGCTCCTCTTTGCCTGCTGGCCATGTTCATCACCACCACAAGGTAACAATGTACAGCCATTTAATAACACAGCTCATTAAGCTTCCGATAACAGGAGATCATGGAACTAAGGCCTCAAACATACAGCCTCGTGAGTTTGTTTGTATGTGCAGTTTCAGGCTGGGTATGTTATACTTTCCAGCATGTGAGGAACGCATGTCTGGCACAAGATCCATAACAAAATTCCCTGGGAAAACCATGTAGGAATCCCCCTGAGGGAGCAAGACAGAATGCTCAGAAAAGTGCTTGGAAAATAGTTTACATGAAGCAGGTAGAGATGACCTAGAGGAGACAGTTTCTTTGGCTTCCCAATGTCAAGAGAGCAGACAGAGCTCAGTTTTGTGAGGGAAACTCCAGAACAACCACTTCTGTCTGGTCTATTCTAGATGACAACTCTCTCCTTGCCCCAGGATCTTGACCCTAGGCTTCTCTGTTGCTTCAAATACTAACATTCAGTGAGAGACAGAGCCATAATGGACAGCCAGAGTCCAGTTAGGAACACCCTGCAGTTGCATTGAAAGAGTCTCACTAGCTGCAAGCTTAGAAGTGGTTTTCACATGGGCAAAGAGCAGTCCCTGCACCAGCCAGCAGAAGAGAACAAGTATCAGGACTTACAAGGCACAGCTCTCCTGGTGGGACCATCGTGCCATAGACAAAGGCTGGAGGAACCAAGCCACCAATAAAATGACAAGGAGTAAAATCCTGATCCCTTTGAAGTCGGTGACCAACCCACCACTGATTTTAATGAGCTGTGGGACTTTATCCACAGCCTCTCTATACAACCTTTATAGTGCCATAAGAAGGTAGATGTGATGTGGAAGCAAGAGCAAGGCTTCTGCCTGTTATAGCCAAAAGGAAACATTTTGATCATTAACCTGCATAACACAGTCTCTTACCTAGTGCAAGCTAGAAAACAGATCACCTCATTTCTGCAACAAGCCTAGCCACCTAAGATATCATACACCTTTTGGAAAGACACCCAGTCTGATTCAAAGACTTCTACTAACAGACAATCCACCAAAATCCTAGGCAAGCTGTTCCAATACCTAATTATTGCATTGTTTAAGTTTTATTTCCAGCCTAAGTGAGTCAGATTAGACACACTTCCAGCTATTCAGCTTCCAGGCACTGGATCTCACTGTGGCCACCGTCTGCTAGATTAATGAGCCTTCTATTATCAGAAATCTTTTCCTTGTACTTAAAGACTGTGATCAAGTCACCTCTTTAGCTTCCTTTGTATAAATCAGATGCAACTTCTTGCACTGTCACATTTCACAGAGCTGTATAAGGATAAATATACACAAGTTGTGATTCTACCATGATAGAAAACAGAATTTCCAGAAGCGTAGTCATTATTCAGAGCTGTTCACTGAGTTTATCTGCACTGGACATAAAATGTTGATGAAAATTCACTGGCTTGAGCAGCTATTCCTTTGCTGTTGGCCAGGTAAGTCAGATAGAACAGTTTCAATTGAAGAGCACAGAAGTGTGTAAATGTTCACGTTGACTCCTCTGAGTGCTTGTCCATGCAGCTTCAAATTACTTCAAAAAACCTCTGTACCAGCAAAATGCACCTGCTTAAATATTTGGGAAAAGAAGTATCAGGGGCAAACTAAGAGTCAGGTTTCTCCTAACATTCTTCCGCTTCTAACCGGAGGGGCAATATGATTTTAGCAGAACATGCAAACAGACTCAGTGCCCACAACAGGCTTCATATTTTCAGCAGAGCTCAGCACCTAGGTGAATCCAGGATGCTCTTCAGAAAACCATGCATTAGCAAGTTAGCTGAAATCATGCAGTTTAATCATAGTGCTTGTTTGCAATATGCGGCCTGCTATTCTATTCTCATTCCAGCTCTTTGGCTGTTGCCACAGCTCTCACTTTATTATTCGCACATTTTCCCCTTGACATCCTTTAGGAATGTGGCGACTTATTCCTCTTCTCCCTCCACCTCATGATAGCTCATAAAGCAGCATGGTGGGCAAAAGATCTGAAATACATTAACAAACAAAGCAATGCAGCTGAACCAGAAGAATCAGAATTAACTCAATTTGGTTCTTGCCTGGCCAGTCCTGGCTTTCTTATTCTCTACCCAAACATACTTCCCTCAGCTTGAAATTAGCATTCCTTTTAAATGTTTTCACACTCTAAAATTGTTCCTAAATGTGCATATTAGGTGGTGAAACAATTTACTAAGTTAATCTACACAAGCTAACATTCATCTCAGCAAAAGTACTTAACATGCCTTCTCCTTCACTTCTCAGGATCATAAAACTCAGAAGCACTAATGAAAGCAGCATACTGACTCTACGCGGAACTAGAAAGTTCACGGTGTCAAAGACAGGAAAAAAAGCGTACATTTTAGTTGTAGAAGCACATTTGTGCAAGAGACATTTGTGCAAGTTTAGCAAGACCTCTATGTCCATGCTCTTCTCAATGGCTGAAACGGCACTATAACATTTTCCTAGGAAAAGGTGGAGAGATACTGCTTCCATACAGCTTTCCACACCAAACAATGTTTGGAGGGAGAACTGTGAAAACAGTATTTGCTTGATCTGAAAAAGCAAGTTGAAGAAAATGGTGTTTTGGGGAAAATTTTGAATATAACTGCACCCAAAAAAAGCCAAGTCTGTCATGCTGGGCCTTACCTAAGGACCAGTCCAGAGACTCTAACAGGCCTTGCTGTCAGTCATAGAGTTTAACAGGGCAACACCTTGGGTCTCCAGGACACTCCTGATGGTGACAGAGCAGGTCACCTTCAGTGTGCAAGGAAGACAACAGCGCTCCAACCTTTGCCAAGGCTCCTGGCAAGTACAATGGAAGGAATTGTACTCTCTGACCATTGGAAAGAATTCAGTGCTGCTACAGTTAAACCACCTGCAAAAGCAACACAAGCTGCACTAGCAAAAGACTCTTTTGTATGTCAGTAGTTTCTGTACAGAAGAAAATCATGGGACCTTTGCAGAGCCCTGCCCATTCAGGTTTTTTCACACCCCTTGCTGGTATGGCTATCTGGTAAAACATTACCTTTAGATCTGGGGCAGAATACAAAGTGACTTTCAACTGCGTATCTGTCAAGGACACAAAACCGTGATAGGTAGGAGTCTGAAAGCACTCCGCTGCAAAATGGGAAGGGGGGTGATTTTAGACATTAGTTTAATCCATATCTGAGACAGAATTGGGTCAGACTCCTGGGAAGATGCACACAGCATTGGGCAGGGAGGAGGGAGCCGGTAGCCCGTGTCTTGCCCACTTACCAACATACACACTTCCAACAGTGAAAGGGCTTTGCTCAAGCTATGTAATATGTAAAGTCCCATCAGTAAATGTTCTTGCATTGTTCCTGGATTGTAACTGTTAAGCAAGGAGTAAAGAGATTTTGGCAATTTAGTTTGGGCAAAGAAGGGAGAGGGCAGGTTTCAAAAGCGTTTGGACAGCTGAAAGGTAGGTAGGTGTGCTTGGGACACTTTGGGGATGCTCAGGATTGGGTTGGGGTTATGTTCCAGGCTGGATATGCACATATTGGGGACTGGTGACTGCTGGTGGGCTGCTGCCTCTGTGGCAATGAGACAGTCTGAATAGCAGGGAGCCCAGCTGGCAGCCTCCATCATCAAGGGGAGCATAGGATGCTCCCTGTGGGACATACAGCACTAGAACCATGTGTATCCTACTCAGATCACTGCTGCTGCTCCAGAGAAGAGAAGGGTTTGGGGGAAATCTTCAATCCATGCCTCTGCATTGCAGTAAGTATGCAGAGCCCCAGCACCCCGCAGAAGGGGAAGGGATGAATGTGCCTGGCCCCACCCCAGTCCCACCCATCTTCCCCAAAACCACAGCTCAGAAATCCAGTCTAGCTGGCAAGTCTCTCCCTTCCTCCTCTCCTCTTTCTACCTACATGTTTGCCACGAATGGTGTAACGGGGGCAGAGAATAAATCAGGTGCTATATCAGAGTATTCTATCCATGACTGTGTAAAGAGCAGCTTTTGTGACTTCCTGATGTGATTTACCATACAATGACAACCTTTAATGTCCACCGGTGTTATAATCTACTTTATCTTAATACAATCTTCCCCTGCTGAACCCTCCAGAGTCTTAACAGCTATTTTCAATTGAGTTTTTTTTATTATTACGACTTGATACTGTGATTACTGTCGCACTCCTGCTCTTTGTGGAAGGGGAAATTAATAAGTTTTTTCTTAAGCACTTTGCACCAGCGCTGAATACCAATCAGCCCCCAAGCTGGGTCCCTTCGCCTGCTGGATTCAATTATGAACCTTTGCTCTGACTGTTCAAGACACAGCAGTTTTCAGATCAACAGCGTGTCAGCACATAAGGCCCTGTTCCACTTCCCAAAGGCTCTCATGGTGGGGAGGAAAGGTGACAGGCACTGAGTGGGGGAATATGTGGCTTTTCCTCTACTCTCCTATGGCTGCCTCATTCGTAGTTATCTCCACAGACATGTCCCTGTATCAGGGCATTCAGACTCATCACGCCTTGGAGAGGAGGGTTAAAGCACTGCCATTTATATGAATTATCCTGCTCCTTTGCCAACCTTGCTCAGTTTCCCCACCTCCTCTCAGAGCTCACTGTACCTTCCCTTCTCTTCAGGAATTCATTGCATTAGGCTATACCACATCTCACTGCTCAAATAGTGATGACATTGCACTCTTCCCCCAATGCCTAACACAACACATTCCACTTGGTGAGAGTCAGGCCACACAATCCTTACATGTTACCAAGCCCTGCCAGGTAAATTCTAACACAGGCAGAAGAGGTTCGGTCTCTGCACACAGAAGTTGTTTCTGTTCAGGATAGAAACCACTTAGTTCAATGTCTGGTCCTTTCCTTGCCCTTCTACGCTCACCAGAAGAGCAGTCAGAACCTCCTGCTGTCCCTTAACTTCTTCCCTCTCTGCTGAATAGTGTCTTCTGCCTTTCCTGGTCTCCACAAGCTAGCAGTGACCCATTCCGGAGCATTTGTATAAACAAGCTGTGAACGGAGGGCTTACGCATGAGACGCTACTTCTACCATGATGATGTCTATTTCTTCCACTACTAACGGTGCGTTTGGTCTGTCACTGAAGTTTTTCACTGCTAAAGATGGCTGGCTGGCACAATTCCCCAGCAATACACTGCAATGATTGAAAGACACAGAGGCTGACTTTGTATCTGTGCCTTGCATTAGGCTGTTCCCACTTTGCACCTTATCTTATTGCTAGCTACAACACAAAATGATTCCCTTCTGCTAGGTAGCATTTCACACTTTATTTGGACAAGTATAATTGAGCACATAAGGGTGAGGATATGAAAGAGAATACACTTGGGCTCTCATTTTTTAGTTTTGTCTTCTAAACATAGGCCTGAAAGGCAGGAGCTGGGCCAGTGGACCCAGCCTCCTACAACGGGGGATGTGCATGGAACAGACGTTTAACCCAGAAGGCTCCACAGAATAGATACCCAGCCTGTGTAAACACAACCAGCCAAAGGTACTTCCCAACTCCCTGTAAAAAACACTTACTGGTAGAAATATCTAGATTCCACTAGCTGTAAAATACTACAGGAACAGATCAGGGCACAGTCTGGGCATTGCCTGTGCCTATGCTCTTGGGGATGATACCATAGCATTTGTCTGTCCCTTTCCTGTTCTTTCAGGACTATCAAGCCCTCATCATCTCCCAACTAGCCGACTGCTAAGGGAGCAGGATAAACACTGGCTGCGTGAGCAGCCAGGCTCGGAGCCCAGGCTGCAGAACTACTGCCAGTATTGATCAGTAAAACTGAAAAAAGTAAACAAACTCTCTGTAATTACTCAACTTGATGGATGCCAGTAGGTTTGTTTGCTTCCTGCAAAGATGCCAATAGCCTAACGGAGCAAACATTGCCATTATGTAATAAAACCATACAGGTAATTAAAAAACTCTTGGCAGGACTACAAACAAGAACATTATCTACTAACTGTTTCAGTGGAGCAAGAGGGAATGGATACTGAAGATTCTGCTTCATTTGAGGGGAGACAGATTTAATGGATAGTTGAATAAGAGCTGAGCCAGTAGAATCACATACAGTTCAACATCATCCTCTTTTCTGCCACAAAATATCCCCTTGGATATTACAGCATTCCTAAAGATCTCAAATGAAATTAGGGCCCCTCTGCACTGTGTGTTTGTTCTGTATCAACACCTCAGAGACTTTACCTAAAAACAGAGAAAAAAGGGGGAGGAAGGAAGGCTTGCCCTATTTTGCAGATGAGAAGTGGAGACACAGGAGTTGCCTTCTGTCTCACCAGTCACTTCCTGAAGTGCACAGAAACCTGCTCTCCTAATGTCTAATCCAACACTCTGGCAGCTCAAGAGTGGAGTGGAAGTCACATCTGAGCACTATGACAGATAAACTCTTGGAGAGAAAGCAGACAACAGTAGCCAGTGGCAGGCTTTGCTGGCTATCTGAGATTTATCTGACTTAGAGTTATGAGGGAGAGAAGGGCAGTGATGGAATAAACAGTCTAAAACTGTGGGCTAAGCACAAGGTTCAGTGAGGATCTTGCACCGTCTCCTCTACTGCACACACTAGTAGCAAAGAGCCCACTCAAAAGCAAGGATAGAAAATAGAGGAAAAGAGGGAAAGTGCATAAGGTGAGAGACAGACTGCTAGAGAGTTCCCTGTTGCAATGGCCTGTGGGTGATTTCAGATTCCCTTTTTATGGTTAGAGCCATACAGAGCAGCCAAAGAGGCAGCTGAAGAATTAAACAAGCTGTCTGGCAAGCTGACAGTTCATTGGGTATGTAAGCCCAGCAGCATGCAATGCAGGCTGGTACAGAAGAGGGCACACAGCAAAGGCTCTGCAGAGAAGGAGTACTCTTCCTTCTTCAGCAGCACAACACGCTGGCTCTGAATGGCTCAGCAAGGACAAGGCAGGCTGCCCGGGTCACAATTCTTAGGACAGTCATAACTGGAGCAACATCCTTTCTTTCTACAAGGGCTTTTCTCCAAAAGCACTGACTCTCCAGGTGCCTTGCACAGTACATCAGACACCTTTTTGCTCATTACTGATACGCAGCCTCCACCTCAGTAAGCCTCTGATACTGGTCCACTGACAGGGGCAGGAAGCAGGGAGGAACATATCCTATTTAAATGCATTAAGCACCTCGCCACATCAGTGGCTGGCAGCGTAATAGCTTCATACAACTCTCACTGAAGCCAGAAAAATCTAAGTACAGGCTTCAATGAGACTTGGGTTTGGCTGGAAAAATCACAGATTTCTGACAACTCCTTGCTAAATATTGGAAATCACTCAGATTTCTTTCCCCTAGTGCACCTGAAAAATATCATCTTCCTATCAAGGATCATGAGCAAGCAACTGTGACCTTCATGTGCATCAATATTAAAGGGCAACTGCTCTGGCCAGCAGCTTAAGAGGAGATTTTGGAAGAAAGGTCGAACACCTATGCCATGGGCAGCACAGATTAGACAAGATTTAAGTTGGAAAGCAGCATTCAATGGCTAAGGGGGTATAGCTACATCCTGCTGGTCCTGTCTGTCAATAATCAGTTGGGAATCCTTGGGTGACCTTTCCCTGCCTCAGTTTCCCCTCAATCACAGACCAATTAATTTGTTAATGCAGCATTAAGGCTTAACAGAAAGTGCAACGAGCATGTGAGCTATTTCTCTGCCAGACACAGACCCTGATGAGAAGTACTGACACGAACATAGATCACAACAAAATGTGATACTGGATAAGTAATGGGAAGAGGCAGAGATACACAGATTAAAGCTGTGTCAATTGGGTGACTCACTAGAATCATAATAGTCACTAGGGCTTAAGCACAGTTTATTTATAGCTGCTGTGAGCACAGAGTTGCTAGATCTCAGAATGACAGCTGTGAGAGGAAATGTGGATTTTTTTATGATTTTACCTCTGGGGAATGTTTCTGGCTCACAGGAAGAGACCGTTAAATCAACAATTAAAGCCATAAAGATTCCTGAGTCACAGACAATGGTGCATTGTATCTGACCTCTTCTGCCTTGCTTACAGAGCACAGAAGTGATCTTGCTGATCTAAGAAACTTAACTGTCTGGTGCGTGGAAGTCACAGGCAGACAAACCTGGGTAGTGGGAAGAAAGCAGCCAGGCTGTCCTGGGGAGATATGGGGTGTGCAGGGACTATACCACCTTTGAATCAGCTCAGCTGGGGCCCCAATCATCTTCGGAGGCTTTGACACTACAAAAAATCGTAATGATTTTTTCAAACTGCACAGCGACAGGAATAGCATGAAACTACCCTGATGTAAGCAATGCCTTCCAATACTGCTCCTTCGAGTTTAGGAGACAGGCAGACCTGCAATAGGCAGTACCAGTTAGCATGGGAGCTAGAAAACACAGCACCACAGGACCTGTCCAGCCAGCAGCCTCAAATGAAATAACACCATTCATATTCTTTACCATCAAGAGCTATCTCTCATCTACCACTACAAAAAAACAGCAGACTCTTTACCTCCACACAACAGGTAATAAATATTTCTTATTGTTTATAAAAGCATCATTAAAGAAAATTTTAAGCACAGGAAAGAAAAAGTAAGGCAGAATTTCTCCTAATAGCCTTTCTGGTGGCAAAGCAGCCTTATCAGTGGATAGAAAAATTCCCAAGGCAGCTTGTATTCTAAAACATGTGGGAAATAACATCTCTCAATGACTTTTCTCCAACACAAAAGGGTTTGTAACAACAGTGCTGACAGGATCTGAAGCTGGAACTCCAGATTTTCAGCTTTGACAATGGAATTATTGCACATTATTCTTTCTAAGTAAATTAAACCCATTAATCATCATAATTAGTAATGCTCTGTGTCAGTGATATGGTAACAGAGCTAGTCATTATACTGTGCTATTAAGAAACTGAAGAATGATACTACAGCCACTACATGCTGCTGCTGTCACTGGTTGGCTGCGGAGGAGTACGTTAATGCCCACGGCTTAAGAAGGACTCTAACTTCAAAGAGATATGAGGGCAGCAAGAGATACCATCTCTCCCATGCTGGCTTTAAAGCCTCGGGGATGCTGAGAGATAGCAGAAGAGAACAAATTCATCCTTAGTATGATTCTGCTTGAGCCAGTTCAAGCATGGCAGAAATGATTCTGGCCCATGAGGTTTCCCTCTTGATTTCTACCTAGAAAAGCCAATATCATTTAGGTGTGAAGACGACTCCAGTCACGTATCCCCAGGGATGGGCTGGGTTGCACGCAGAGTCCATCAGGATGCTGAGCTTTGGCACAATTGCCCTGGTGCTGCTCTCATCAACGTTTCATCACCATGTATATTGGAACTGCATTAATAATGTGGTTAACATTAAAGATCTACCCATTAATAAATGACTGGCAGATTTTGATAAACATTTATCATGATGCAAGTGCCTTATACCAACCCCTAACATGTCATACTCAGACACTAGACATGTTGAGCCTTTACAACCTATTTATGAAGTACCTTAATCTGGTTGTAGTCCACTTTTATTTGTTTGAATTTAGTTATATGCGTAAGCCACCAGTGGCAGAGGGTAGTCCATGTGCTAGGTGCAATATAACCACAGCAAAAAAGACCCCTGATGATCCCTGCCCCAAGGAGCTTGCTAGCCAGGTAAATCACAACAAATAACTTTCTCAACAAGTTTTTCTTCCTTCTTTTGCAAAATGTCTCTGGAGAGAGGGAGGGTTTTTTTACCTAACAGATTTGTTACTTGAAATCAGTTACCAAAATGTGTCACTAATTTCATTTTCTATACCGTGCACTAGTTAGGCTAGGTTGCTTAGTTACAATTGTCATTTGGAATTATTTTTGCTCCATGACTCGACAAATGATGAGTTCCTTGATTGATTCTGATGTTGATGCTGACAGAAATGGAATTTAAAATTTCCTTCCCTCCTGCCTAGTATGATTGGATGGTATGAATGTTACAGAAAGTGAACACAAAGGAATCAATTTAGACACCTCCCTCACACAGAAAGTATGTTCCTCCCAGTGATGTCAGTGAGACAACTTGCCTGGGGTGTGAGAAAGGCTGAAACAAACTGATGCAAACAGATGACTATTTCTCCCTTTATTCTGTGATGTGCACGTGCCTGTAGAGATGTGCCCACAAACACCTGTGCTTGATAAGATGCCATTGTCCTGTAGTAATTGTCCTTACCAGTCATACTTCTGCAACATGCTCTTAGGACAGGTGCCCAAACTATCCACAAATATGGGATACAGCAGATCCTCAAAGAACAATGTGTCTCACTGAATTGCAGCTTAAATCTTCACCCCAAAGCAATAGCTCTCAACTTCATGCTTCCTCATTCCCCATTCTCTAGTACCCCCCTTCCTTTAACACATGCTCCACTCCATTCTCCTCACATTACACCTTTCCCCCACATGTTAGTTTGCCACCCCTCCCACACCAGCTTCTTCTAAAACAGCCAGATTAGTCAGTAACACAGCATTTGGCTCTTCTGAATCAAGTATTTCTTATGCTGTGAGCTCCACCTAGTGATGCAACTGAAGCCTTATTTCCAGCCAATCTTGACACTGCATGCAAGGTATTTTGTGCTGGACACAAGGGATCTGGGATTGAACAGCACTGGGATAAAAAGCCTTTCTGCCTGTTGGAATTTCTCTGAAGACATCAGTAACTACAGCGTATCAACCTCTAAGAGTTGCTGTGCGGCATAGGCAGTGCAGTCAGCTGGGGAGCTAGGTAGAAAATTAGAGGAAAACAGGGTGAAACATAGCCCAGTGGCTTCAAAGAGGACTGCCTTTATACTCATCTTAGACAGGTCCTGGCGATTGTCTGCAATGAGACAGATCTCCCACCCCAGTTTCCTACTACAGCTGCCAGTAGCTAATCCTTTTTTAGCAGTGCCTTTTCAGTAGTCACACACTGAATGAATGGGCTGGACTCCTGGTGCTGCAAAATGGTGCTTGCGTATTTCATTGAACCACACTGCCTCTGCAGCCTAGGGGAAACAGTGTTACTTCTAACCATGTTCTGTAGCAGCAGAGCACTTCCTACCATGCCAGCACAAGGCTTTCCATCAGCACTTGTTAAAATTGAGCAACAGAGCCCAATAAAAAGATGTCAGAGAAGAATAAAGCAGGTTTTTTCCCTGCATATCTGGCTGCCTTCGTAACTGCATGTAACACAGATGTGCAAAGCACAGCATCATGGGTGAGAGAACAATTCCAGTGAGACTAGGATTTGGTGGAAGCTCTCAAACTGTTGCAGGTGCCATCCCATTTCTGTGCAGGGTCAATGCAGCATCTAGCTGCATGCCTGCACAGAAGCAGAGAATGCCAGTTTTCTCACTCAAATACAAGTTTCTTCAGCTGCGAGTTCTCTCTTCCCACAGGTTCTAGCACGTATACTGCAAAGGATCTTTGTTCTTCTAACCACATGCACTGGAAATATTTTACAGTAGAAGGATGCTAAGTGCTTTCTTAGCCTCCAGAGCTCTCACAGTGCAGTCTGCTCATAGCACTCTGTAGAGCAACTGGAGAACCTGAGGCTCCAAGCAGAGAGGAAAACGTTGCCTACAGGAGAAATGGGCATAAGGCCTTACTACTTGGACTTCCAAATACCCATACCAACCACTAAACTTCACTGTATTTTAGAGACAGTGAAGATGGATGGGTCTTGAGGTACTATTTATGGAGGGAACAGACACAGAAATGGTATGGAGGCTAGGGAAGCGAATGAGGATCCTTTATATGCATCCTCAGATCTTTCCAATTCCAGGCACAGCATCTCTGGACACAAGGCCAAGGAAGGCCCTAGCATATTTCTCTCTCATTGCCTGCTCCGAAAGCATTCGCTGCCGTATCATGTTTCATTCTGATTTTTGACCTCTTGCCCCCACACACTACTAACAAGCTGGCATTGAGACTGACACACTTTTGGAATCACAGGCAAAGCTCTGAAGATCAAGGAGGATTAGATTCCCAGCAGGGGATGAAATACAGCTACTTGGAATAAGAGAGAACTTTCTTGTAAGCCTGCAAATCTCCAAATTGCCTCCTTTCCTCAATGGCCCTTCTCCACTAAACCCTCAGCCTGCAGTTTCCATTGAGTTATCTTGTACTGCTCGGTTGCCTCTCCTCTCTTTTTGAACCTTCTGCGTGGATTTTTGGGGGAGAGTGGGCTCTACCTCCTGTCTAATCCCCTGTTAGCACCACAGAGTATAAGTCATGCAACATAGAATAGGCTGTGTCATGTCTCAGCGTTCCTGGGCACAGTGTGGCTGCATAAGGCTGTTGGCCAGGTCCCAATCCATCAGAAGGACTCAGTTCTGAGCATAGACTTCAGTGAGATCTGGCTCAGACCCCTTTACAATGACAACTGTAATACAAGAATGCAGATACAAAGAGAAATGCACATTACGCATCCTCTGGCTGCTCTCCCCAGGTCTCTCCCGCTTTGGGAGATGGGCAGATTTGGTTTCCTGGACACACTTTACTGGGCACAAATCGGATCATTTACTGTGAGCTGAAATCGCAGAGGTTCCACAATAAATTGGAGTGCAATCTCATTTACCTGCTTTATCCCATTCCTGCTTTGCAGTAACAATGTCACAGTCAAATCTGTTGTTTAGTATTTAAAATGTTCTCCCTCCCCATTCCCTCTATTGAGGGAGATCACAATACTCTGAGACAAAGTGTTCAATAGATTCTCAGACTGCAGAAAAATAATATAAACCCAAACCAGATAGTTCCTTAATTTCAAAAGATAATAATTTACCAAGATATTCTCAGGCAAAAGAAATATATCTCTATCTATCTACAGTGTTTAGGATTTCATCGCTCATTTTTGTAAAATTCATGAAAGATTTATGTATTCAGCTACTCTGAGTTCCTGGGATATTGCTAATAAACCTTCCCCTTATTCATACTGTTACATCTCATCAGCTCCTCAGCCATTTCAGGCTTTTGAAGCATACAGAGATTCTTTGTTGTTGAAGTATTTTAATATCTGCTTCCCTAAGATGAACATCAAGTTTTGCTACTCCATCAAATCCATCATTTTGCACTCTCCCATCTTAGAAGCCAGGCAGACGACACATTAATCCCTTGTAAAGACAGGAGTGGAGTTAGATGAGAGGAACCTCTGAAACCAGATAATGAACCTCTACAAGTGCTCCAGCCCTTAAAGAATTAAGGAAAGGTAGCTTTTCCTGAAAGTCAGTTCAGGACTATTATCACCGCAAAGGACATACTGATACACTGCCAGCATTCAGCTCTGCCAAATAAAATTCTTCAAAGGCCTTTGAGGACCCATCCAAGTATAAGTCTTGTGCAGCAAAAAGAATGCTGAGATTTTTATTTTGTTGACTATTCCCCAAGCGAGGGTTCTCTTCCCGGACCTATTTCCATGCTCTCCTTTCCCCCTGCCACCACTTATTCTCAATTCCTAAGCAATTCATACCATTAGTTTCAAAGAAATCTCTCAATGACTGTGGATAAGCCACAAACTCTATCCTTGGCAGACCACAGGTTCCCCTCTTCTGCAGACTCTCAGAGCTGAGACATAGTGTTTGGTCTAAGTCCTACTCGCTTCCCAAAGGTGAGCTGGCCTAAGAAGGATGTGGCTGCCTGCATTCAGCCACAAGACATGCTCGTGATCAGCCCACAATGTTTAAGATATTTTCAAAAGAAACCAAACAACAAATCAGAGAGACTCTTGTCATGGCTTCCCCAGGAAAGAAAACAAAGTTAACCCCATCAAATACACTCTATTACCCAGGACCTAGATTTTCCAGTTTAAGTGTCCACCTCTCCATGCCATATCTTCAAGGTCCCCTCCAGGCTATGGTCTGAAGAAACTGATGCCTAAATGCTGCCCAAGGTCCAGGAACAGAGCCGCTCAGCCTTAATAATAGAGAGACAGAGACATTCTCCTTGTCAGAACTTATATAGAGATATATGCAACTTCTCCAAGAGGCTTCAGTTTGAGCAGATTCTCCAGAGCACACAGTGGAGGAGTGCTTTAGATTTTAATCCTTTTGCTTTTTAATCTTTTTTTCTTCACAGTNTGAGCAAAGAATTTAACATGAGCCTGCAAGCTGCAGACTAATGCCTTAACCACTAGCTGCTTTTGTAATTTACCTCCTAAACGTAAAACTCAGTATGAAGCAAGCCTTTTTCTCCCTCAGTAACACTTTGCCCCTCTTCCCAGGACAGATCACTGCAGTGGGCACAGACTTGCACTGAGTTTTATTGTTTGAGGCTCTCAGTGCCGAGAATCCTCTCCCACAATGTATCAGTGTATTTTTTACTGGTGGTAGCAACATTCAGAGCATAGCCAAGCAGACCATGCATCATTGCGGATTGACCCCACAGCCTCATAATTCCTGCTTCTCTGCACCCAAGTGATCCAGTTTGGGGCTATCCAAACGTGTATTTATGCACTGTGAGACAGCACACCTGTATGTCAGAGCATGTAGGCACAGCACAATCTGCTCATTGATCTTCCTGTCTGATGTTCGTGTGACGCAGGCATAGCAGGAGTTTATGAAAGCAGAGGGACTCCAAGCAGAACATAGCCTGGGGATTAAGGAGCCAGCTTTCCACAAACTTGTCAGAAATCATGAGAATTATGAATGCTTGGGATTTCACTTTCTTTTTACTCAGAGAGCATTCTGTTCTTAACTACAGTTGACAGTCACAGTGGCCCCCTCATTTGGCTTTGTCAGGGTTGAATTCAATTACATTCAGATGGGGAAACAACATACCTTCCCTCAGTCCAAATCTCCTTGGACATATGTCCAAAGCAACTCTGGACAGCTGCTTCCTTTGTGAGGAGTTCCAAGGAATAGGAACAGGGTGGTGGCAAACTCTTTCGGGCTTAAAGTTTTCTCAGTGCCTTTTGGCAAAGAATGATCATTTCTTGCTCTCCTTACCTCTAAGCCCATCTTCCCTCCTCCATGAAATGAACAACAAACAAAAAAAGTAAAGGACTAGCAAACAGTTTCACTTCCTGGTCTTATATCTGTGACAGCACCAATCCACTGTGTGGCCTCGAGCAGGCTGCTTCAGCACACTGCTCCTAAATTTCCCCGCTGGCTAAGTGGAGATGTGTAGTAAAGCTGAGAGGCTGCAGACAAGCTCTTGTCCTCCACTGGAGAGAATCAGAACTAGTCAATCCATGTATTACAAGTGCATTTATACTGGCATTTAAGAGACATTCTCCTGGACGTTTTAAGAGATGGAAGAACTGAATTTTACATCTCTTGCCAGATGTAACACAGTCACACCCTAGAAATCCTGTTTTTACAGTGTTATCAATTCCTCCCAGTTAGGCAACACACAGAGAGAGAAATACACCTACGCATGAGACTGAGATCAAATTTGGGAGCGCTCAGCTGCTTTTCTTCATGGCACCATGGTACTTCCTTTCCATCATTTAAACATAGCCATAGCATAGGTTGTCTCTGCCTGAGTCTAGGATTTTACTGAGCACCTGTGAAGAAATTTAGTTAAATCTGAACCTTGACAAAGATCACCCCTTTGTATCTCAAAAAGGTATGTCCCACATTGTTTCATTCTAGACACTATTTTCTTCTTCCATAGCAGATTTTGCACAGTAAAGCTTTGGAAAGTCTGCCTCTGCTCATTGCCCACCAGCATACTGGATACCTCTAGCATGTGATCTCTGAAACAACCACTATCACACGAGTCTCGTAGTGCATCCAACCCAGCTGTAATTTCAAAGCCTGCAAATAGAGAACCTGGGAATCTTTGCTAGAGCAGTGTGGAAACAGTGAAAAATCTGGGTCCCTTTCTTGCTAAGCAGACTGTAGCAGAAAGATGCTCCTTACATCTCTAGCTAGCAATAGGATCTGGCTAATACAAAGAAAGGCACTGAAAGTTTAAGGACCCTTGTAGAAAACCTGAGGATAACACAACCTAGAGGAGATAACCAGGACTTGCCCTGTAGGAATTCTCCTAAAAAATATTTAGATTTGCAAATTGGGACCTCTCGGCTATAGAGGCAGCTATATAGAGGCTATTTGGCAACTCAAGAACCAGCAGAATTCAGCTCTGGGGGCATTTGACGTCTGGCCTATTCCTCTGACTCTCATCCCTGTAGTTGTCTGCCTGTCAGAAGGGGGAACTTTTTATCATTCTCTTCCAAAACTTTTCAACACAACTAAGACCTTGACACATTGAGATGGAAAGAAAAGAACTTGCACCAAATCTTTATAGAGAAAACACCAAACAAATTTAGTGTCACTCTCTATATAGCATCTCCCTTTATACCCCTTTCGACAGCCCTGGGAGCTGCTGGGATTTTAAGCACTCAGCGTACTTAAATGTAGATTGGAGGATAGGAGGGCATATGAAGCACAACAGCAAGGAGAGGGAGGTTGACAAGAAAAGCAAGAGAGATGCAGGTGTTCTGAGTACACAAGGTTTATGGATGACTTATTCAGTAATATACCATCAATTATACTGATGCTGTCTCAGCTGGAAACTCCTGGCGGACAGGAGGCAGCTGGGGAGATGGATTCGTTTTTCTGTCAGTCATGATCAAGACCAGCATCCCCCGCTCATTCAAGCAGATATATGTGTGTTCTGTCCTGCAGAGGAGATACTGTCAGCTTCACAAATTTCTGCAGGAGTCTGACGGCCATCTGCTGCTTTCTTCCTACCTGACTTTTTTGGCAGGTCAGTGTAGGGAAGCTACCACCACTGGTTCACCCTCAGTGCCATAATACTACTGCCAGTCTGGCACAAACTCTTCATGCTCAGCGAGCATAATTGCAGACCACTCCTTAACTCACAGGAAGATGGGGCCTCAAGTCTTTAAAATGTTTTAAACAGCTACCTAGAATCCACTCCACTGCGAGATGAGCAGCCTCCCTGCTGTTTACAAAGTGCTTTAAGAGCCCTGGAGGGAAGGATTCCCACGGGGCAGTGTTTATCACAAGCACAGCACCACACACAATATGAATCATCACACACAAATGTCACAGCCCCTACAATAAGTTCCTAAGTGTACAGTACAAGAACTAAAAAATTATGCCTGTCTGTTGTCTCTTCAGCCCTCCTAGCTGGTCCATGTCATCACTTGTTTGCTGTTTGTGAAGGGAGTTTTTGTGCTTGTGGATTTCTGTTCCTGTCTCTGGATCTACAATAATCCTGTAATTGTGATGCCAAGCAGCACCTGAAGACAATTTTATCACAGTCTGTATAATGTGTAAATACCATTAAGTTAGACGGATTTTCTCATTAATTCTCCGTCCCAGTGACAAGCCAGGAATTTACACAATTGATTTTCCAGTCCCTGCTCATTATCAATCATCCAAGAACTTAGTCACATCTCATGTGTCCCACCTGGGTTCCAGCATTTATTTGTAGACTTCAACATATATTAAACTAATAAAAAACAATGGCCATAGCGAACTCTGTGCTCAAAACCCAGACAAGAACAAACTATGTATGTTCCTAACTCCTTTGGTGGGAAACTTCCCACTATGTACCACTATCCTACAGAGAACAAGCAGTGGGCAGGTGAAGGAACAGCCCATTGTACACTGCCTGTTGCACTAATATTTTCCATCTTGCAAACAAAATAAATGCACACCTCTGTGTTGCTCTCTAAAAACTTAAAGAAAACAACAATTCGTAGGGTGCTTGCTTCCTGGAGGTGCTCCATTTGAAATTAATAGAAGCTGTATAGTGCTTGCAAGGGAACTCCACAATTCAACCCAAATTCTCTCCATTACTGTGAAGCACTGAAATGCTTCTGACTTTGCCACTTGCCTCTACTGACTGCAGTGGGAATGCTGCCCTTCAGTCCCTCAGCAAGGGGAAAGACATGCGTGATCTGACTCAACAGGTTAAGAGAAGAAAGTGAAAACCTGGGGAAAAAAAGTGTAAGGCCAAAATGAAAAAGCCATAAATAAAGCATAAAACTCTTTTCAGCTCTAGAACAGGTTCTGTAAGGCTGCAAATGGAGAGGAATCACAAGCAGTGGTGCTGAAGGGAATAATCTCAGTGTCTCACAGTTCTTCTACTCCTATGCTTCCCACCATGTCTGTCCCACTGTCAGACCAAACAACTAGAAGGAAACATTCCCATGGCATGCTGGAATTTTACACTCTCGAGCTTTCCTGATCTCCTTCATTACCATCTCTTGGACCAGGAGTGGAAGTCTAGCTCATACAAAATTTTCTGCAGAAATCTACAGGTAAGGTAGGTACTTATATAGCAGTCTGGCAAATGCAAGCCCTCTGTTAGGAAACAGATGTGCTTTCAGTCCACACAATCCTCAATGGGCCTCTGTATAAAACGGAGACTCTTTTGGATCACATCTTATACTCTCATTCCCTTATGTGTATCCTCAATCTCTCAAGTATTCTCTTGCTTGTTCCATATCATACCACTCCACTGGATTATATACTGTGTAAACCTACCCATTCATCTACCTGTAGCTCACCCAAGAAACCGAGAACCCAGAAAGCCACACACTTTTGCTGTAAACAGA
>WAAD01042685.1:461980-476221 GCA_013389945.1 Fregata magnificens
CAACCCTGTCTTCAGTTTTGTTCTTGTAGATAGTTCTCAGTCCTGTCATGCAGTGGTGAGTGCCATAAATCAATCAAACATGAAATAGTGGGGAGGAAAGAGGAAAGTCTCCTCCTAGGCATTTGAAGTGCACAGTTATTCCCACAAGCTCTCTGCCTCACCCTAGAGGGCCTGTAAGTAAGTGTGGTCTTTTAAAGCCATCAGCTCTCTTTGGCTCATCTGGATCCAGAAAGTACTGAAGACAGGCTCAGAGATGGAATTATCACTAGATAATAATAATCTTTATGGAAGCTATTTAAGGGTAATTTGAATCTTTTTTATTAGGTGACTCTTGAAACTTCCAGTGCAGAGAGATGGTACAGGTTTGGAATATTAAGCAATAAGAGGTTAGAAGGAATATTTCAATCCGGTGGCTGTTTCTCCAGATAATTGGATTCCTAATCCCTGAAAGGTTATGATCTCAGTTTACTCTGCTGGGACAGAAGGTACCCAATTAGTCTATTATCACATGATCCAGTGCAGGCTCTGGCATTGCTTGCAAGAGACAGGTAACGATTTGCAAATCATCACAGCAGGGAAAAAAATAAAGGTGTTGCAGATACAGGGAAGTCAGGCTCTGATAGATCAGCTTCTGTCTTGTGTTTCTCACTGGAACAGAGAGCAGGATACACCTTTCTCTCAGCTACTGTAAAACAACAGCTCACAACATCCACAAACACAAAGGATGATAAAGCCCATTCTCTAAAGGGTGCTGGCTGGCTAGCTTGTATTCAAGAGCCTGATCCTGTCTAAACAGAGCCGGATAAATACCTCTCCAGCCCAGATCTGGCAGCCCACTGTGAAGTGCTCAGAAGATAAGTTGTCTAGGTGGTATTGCTGCTGTGTTGTCAGCTTTTTTCAAGGTTATGGCACTGAAAGGCAATAGCATTAGCAGAAAAGCATGGGGGATTGGGGAGGTGTTCTATTCTTTATAGAGAACCCATATTAAATCACAAAATAATCTCTCAAGGACTGTGAAGTGTTTGGCTGCAGCACAGAGGAGCTTGTAAATAGTGGAACCAAGCTAGCTCTTGTAAAACATCTTCACAAATGCAGAACAAAACACAGAGAGCAAGTCAAACACACTATCCCCCTCTCAGTAGGAAATAAACAGAAAATATTGATGGGCTTAAATCTTAGGCTTAAAGTCCTAAACCAAAAAAAAAAATAGGAGCCAAAATCAGCAATGGTGTGTAAGGATCACTTCACAGAAGCTAATGAAGTTCATAGTCGAGATTTTATCTGGTGTCTTCTTGGTAATATTACTGCTATCAACAACCACTGAATGTTTCATGTAAGGACTCTACCAATGAGTCCTGCCTCGCAACCACATATACATGCTATTCTGCCCATCCAGGATGTCTACAGTGAGCACTGACTGAAATTACATTCATGGGCTAGGCAACAAGCCAGGGGACTCTCTTTACTGTCACTCACTTGGCAGTGACTGGAACAATTTATAGCAAATTGAAGTGTAAGGACTTGATAATGAAACTATTTCATTTCCATCTCTGATTCAGCTGCCACCTGTAAAACTGCAGCCAGGAATGGGCTCTGGAAATGCATTACAAGACCATTAGACTTCCACCAGGCACTGCCTTCATCTTTACGCCTTTACTTATGTGCCCGCCCACATCAGCTTTGTTATTGTAAATGACTCCTCCTCTAGCTGGTCCCTGAACTGATCAAGGACCCCACACAGATTTACTACCACAAGGACAGACAATAATACAGCTGTCTGCATGTTTTACAGACAGGTATCACATGCAGAGTACAAAGCTCCCAGCACTTAACTGTCCTTTCCTGTCCAAGTGAGCTGTGACCCAAGTAAAGGGGAAGCAGTGCCTGCTGGAGCCACCATAGTCTCTTTGGACAGCTGTTTCACATCAAGGATGAAAAATGGAGCACAGACTGTGTTGGGCCACTGACATTTTACAAATGCCTGTGCTAGCATTGTGAACAGACCTCCTGTCACAGCAGCCAGTTTCTGACATTCACACCTGGACTGGTGCCATTTGATGGTGGCCCTTTCCATCAGTGTCAGCCCCATCCCCAAGGTGCTTTATGCTACTATTTCAGCCAAACTGTTCAAAGCTACACAAGTCCCAAATATAAAATTTCTATATGCACCACCATAGCCTGACAATTTGGATCAATTTTACTGTTAAAGCTCTTGTTTGGCAAATGAAAATTGAATAGTGTATTTCCACTATTCCCATTGCAGGATAGACATTGCTGCTGCGCTACCTCCCTGGGACTCAAACTGTTCCCTGTCCCTTCCCCACAGATAAACAGGGCCTCACAGATTTTCAATTTTTCCTCCAAAACTGTTGGCAGGAGAGCAGTGACTAGGATGGCCAGGTTTTGAGTGTAAGAGAAAGAATCTACAGCAAATTCAGTTTTCCCTAGAAAGTATGAAACCTTGCTGAAGTAAATGCTGAAAACATTTCTTCCCTTTAACTTTTCTTCCATAAGATGCTTTTTACACAAGTCAGAATGAAGCACACATTCTCTCCCACACAAAAAAGCATACAGATCTCTAGAAAACAATCATTTTTTTTTCTCCTGTGGGTTAGCTTGCTAGAGAGATTGACATTCTTTTTATGTCTCTATCCTCAGGAAACAGTCAGGGCCCCTAAATTACTTCGATGCGTTTCTTCACCATCTGGAGATGAGTTAACTCTCAATGGGAAAGTGCATCACTTTCATGTATGTACATGCATTCAACCCTTCCTGACTCATCGGAAGCAGAAACACCTTGGTGCTGCTGCCTTCAGCCCAGTACTCTTCTGTCGATAGGTGTATCTCATGTGTAGCTACCGACCAGAGGCTGCAGAAAGGGACAGAGGAATTTAGGGCTTGACTGTTTCTGGCCATGAACATTGTTCAAAACTGGAGACTCCTATACACACACATACACTGGGACCAGACCAATTTCCTGTTTAATGGTTTCCCAGGACATAGTTCTGCAGAAGACAAGGAGTAGGCCAGTAGACAAACACAAAGGACTCGTAATCTCAGAAGGCACATGCAAAGTTCACACACTGGAGCAAGTCACCTCCCTTCTGCAAATCCCAGGCTCTTCAGTCATAAGAGTCATACCATCATCTTTGTGAAAATGCCGAGTATCTCTGGATGAAGCAGCACTATATAAAAATGTTAAAATTCCCTACATATATTTTTTTTTTCTCTAGAACACCTGAATTTCTGTGTATCTACTTCTTATGCAGGGATACTGACAGAACCACTAAAAACCTGGAATAGTTTAGGTTCAGCTTCCCCAGCTCATCCTTTCCTTGCATTTGAACAACTTAAAATCCTAGGATCCAATGACCTTGAAACCTAGATAATTTGGGATACGGATTTTAGGATTCAGGCTATCCCTGCTGAAAGGAGGATGGAGGCAGGGAAGCTCTGTGTGCCATGCTGACCCGCTATTGCTCACAGAACAGCATGTGATTCCTGCCTTGTGAGGCAGTGGGGGAAAAAAAAAGAAAAATCTTTCGGCACAAAGTAAGACAGGATTTCAGCTTCTGAAGTTAATACATAATTGTCCTCTCCAACTTCCTTCTTTAGCTTTCCCCTTAATCCTCCTCTCCCCATCCATGTGCAAATATTGTTCCACCTTTTCCTGGAAACCTCAGCTGCAAAGGTTTGAAGAAGCAGGGATGTTGCAGGGGATTAATACAGAAAGGAACTTCATAGAAAGCCTCCAGCACATCACTGGGGAGGAAGCTTTGTGTTTCTGGGTGGCTAATTAACTTCTACTTAAGAACTAATTTAAGGAAGAAGAAAGACCAGATGAAGAATGGTATGGCACAGCACCAAGTATACTCTTAAGGCTTTATTGAGCTGTAGAATGCACACACAAAAAAGCACACATGAATCTCCAGCATGTTATTCTCAACCTCTCCTTCATTTATATTGACCGGAGCTAAGGTTTATATAGTAGTAGAGCTACCCCCCACAGGTCAAAATATGACTCAACTGTGGCATACAGTGGCCTTATGCCATACAGAAAGTAATTTATAATCTATCTGAAGTAATTTCATCAACCCTTGGGACAATGGCTAACAAGACTGGGAAGATAGTTTATTAGACCCTCTTTCCATTAGGTCAAACTCTGAGAAACTGCTTACTTCCCACAGTGTGATGATGTTTCACAGCCTTATTTGCAAACGCTGCATGAGATGCAGATTGCCTGAAGTTGCCCCTTATATGGAACAGGCATTCAGTTTATTCCTTTACCTCTAGTAAGTCAGCCAATTCAGGGAGCAGGCCTTCTTTTTTTTGGCTTATTGAGACACCTAAAAATATGCATCATCTTTTTTCTTTGTGCTAAATCAGTGACAAGGCGCTGTTTCCCACACAAATCGAACCACTGGCTAAAAGAACTTTCCATTCTACCCTAAAAGAAGAGAAGGAAAGAAGACTCTAGCCTTTGTTAAAATTGCTGGGCTATTCAGCATTTCCCAGTTAACAAACTGGCCACTGATCTAGCACTAGGACAAAGAGCAGATGCCGGGATCTCCCACCTCAATTAGCACTTAAAATCACTGCCAGAACAGCAGAGCTGCCCAGTACTAGTCTAGGCTAGGACAAGACATCTGAAAGGTGCCAGCCAAGAGTCAGACTGTAGGAGGCAGACTCTAACCTCTTCTGTTGCTGAGCTCTCATCACTTTCAAGCTCTTAGAGCAGCATGCCAGATCCTGTGTTTTAGTGAGGTTCACGCTGCTTTCCTTGCTCCCTGACAAACTGCCTATGTGACACATCTCCCAGCCAGCACGTTCATCTTGATTCATTATTGACAGAGCCATCTGATTAATGAGCAGATTCTCCTCCTTGTTGTTTTCATGAGAAAGCAGCACAATGGTGCCATAGATTTTTAATTCTTCAAACCACTATGGCCTTGACAGCCTGATGAGGAGTCAGCAGAGGACAGTCAGGGTTCATAGTTTTGTTTGGATTTGTTCTGTTTTTAAAAAACTTTTGGGTCTTCACAGGCAGAGGTTGTGAGCTCCAGTGTGTGAGTCCAGTGTCTCTCCCAAGACAGTGCATGCACGAAGCCTGGGACAGATGCCCAAGCACAGGTTTCCTTCCAAGGGAATAGATACACTTGGTCAGTAACCCACTGTGCCTGCGGATCAGTGAGACTTGAATGTTGAAGCAAGTCGCACTCTCTCAGCTGACCCCAAAGGAATGCTGAACTATGTCCTTCAAGTATTTCTCATTCAGACAAATCCATGTGGCCACCGAAACATCTGGATTAGAACATGGGCTTTCCTGTGATCTAACTATATAGAAAGGCAACTCTATAGAAAGGGTAAGCACTGACAGTATTAACAGCTATCATCAGAAGAATGTGTAAAAGAAAACTTGAGAAACATGTTCATTTTGGGTCTTACTCTGAGTTACACAGAAGAGTAAAAACCTTATTTCAGACAGTAAAGCATGGGCATTATTCTACCCAGTGCTGGGCCTGCTTCCTTTAGACATACAGCTGCAATAAGCCAGCCGTGCTGAGTTTCATTAAAACTTACGAATTTTTTAGCAGTTCTGGGAGCTATAGATTTTAACTTGGCTAGATATTTAGCTCTAGCTTAAAATGAAAAATAGCTTTAAAAAGCCACAGCAGCATTTCATTCCTTAAATATGTAATTCGGCAGGCGCAAAACTCCAAGTGTAAAGCAACCAAAGGTGATTTAAATAAAAATAATCTACCAGTGACCTAAAAGACAAACCACTATGTGAGGGGAAAGGCCTAGTTATTAAGGTACCAGACTGGAAAGAAGAACTACGTACTCTCCTCCAAGGAGCATGACCTTGATTAAGCAGCAGTGACTCAGTCTACTCACCCAAGAAATGGGGAGAATATAGTCCAAGCTCCTAAAAACACTATAAAAGTATTAAGATTTTCCAACAGTGATTCAAGATGTGAGTGTTAAAAGCAATTGACTGAACAGAAGTACATCTCCTAGAGTGTGCAGACACTGCATTTTTTCCCCACGAGTGTACTACCCATGATGCACAGCTTGCCTACACTCTTTTGAAAGCTCACCCCTCAGCATCTGACCAGAATAAGCTTATTAAGCCATCAGCAAAGGCTTTAAAAATGTGAGATAGAGCTGACTGGCTTTCTTCAAATGCCTGTTTCCACCATTACCTGCCTGGGCCAGAAGCATCCGTGAAGATATAATCTGCACATTAGAAATTCATCTGCAGCCATTTACCTTCCAAGTTTCCTTACACCAGAGGAGACCCAATGAGGTACAACCAGACAAACACTAAAAAAATCTTGCAAATACAGCTAACATGAATTCCTGCAGAGACAAAAAAATGAGATAATTTTAAGTACATATTTGGAAAGTCTCCTTTCTCCATTGTCCTTAAGATTTTTCATCCACTAATTGTAGAGGAGAAAAAAACCCCAAAAAAACTCCTGTCATGGCTGTAAAAAAATCCTCCCAAATAAGAAGGAAGTGCTGACCAATGCAGTGACCTGAGCCTGTGCAACCCCTAAAACCATAAATGCAGGACGGACACCTCTCCTTCCTCCTCCAATAACAATACAGTCTGCTGCATAAAATGTTTTGCCACTCAATAAAGAGTGGACATAGGATTCTGGATCAACCTCTTAGAATAGCAGAGGAGCAACAACACCAGAAATCTGGTCCACCACTTCTCTCACAGGGAATCAGGTTTTTTTAGACTGTGGAACAAGGTCAAAGATATCAGGACAATCCTAGCGCTCTGCAGTGGCCCTTGTTGTCTGCCTGGCAGAGGATGTCTCAGCATAGGGCACAGGTACCACAGGGTGCTGCAGCAGTGATGGAAGAGCAATGCTGCCATCTGCGGACAATCAGAATTACAGCCTCCACCTAGACAGGCACTGGACAAAAAGGTGTTCAATGTTGCATGAATTTCAAGTCTCTCAACATTTTCTATCAGAGGTTCAGTTTCTTTAAAATGAGTTTAAGCTGACTACTAATAGACTGCCTGCTACCAGGACAAAGCATTAGAGTGTGTTTAAGAGCAAGTGCAGAACAATTACAGTAGTAACAAAACACCCAACATGCTGTCTTGCTAAAGGATACTCAGCAGACTGGTTTCTGCAGATTCAGAAAAAGAGCTTTATCAAATTTCTTTGGAAGGATTCTTGAGTACAGCCCATGTGTATCTGGATGCCATGCTATTCTGCATTTTATCCTCTAAAATTATCTCCAAATGCTATGCCTTGGGGCCCACTCTGTGCTTCAGAAAGGCTGAAAAATATTTTCCAGGCCCAGCCATCTTAGAATCATAAAATGTCCTGCAAACCCAAACAGGAAATCACTTCACAGCAGACAATGATAGTAAGAGAGTGTTGCAGGTAAAAGCATTAGCTCCACAATGGTTTATAGTCACTAAACTTTACTGCAGGAACTTATTTAATTCTCTGCTACTCAGATGGATTTTAAACTAACAGCAAAAACTGAAATCATGTTTTACAAATCCCTCACACATCAAGCCTTCTTTGTATCTGTTTTCAGCTATGTGCATCACAGACAATAGAGGTGGCATGGCCAAGAGGTCTCTCTAGACTGCTCAAACCATTTTAACCACATATGAAAAAAAAGAGAGACAAATCATGTAAGACAAAGAAGACTTCTTGGTCTCCTTAAGCTAATTGTACATGCATTTGTATAGCGGACTGCACCAGTGGCCAAGACAGGAGAATTTCAAACCATGCTCTAGGTTTATTTATGACACACACGGGGGAGGCGTTATACTGTCACAGTCCTATGGAGCAAATAAAATCATTACAAGTCAGGAGCAGAGACTGTGGCACTGCAAGAACAGCAGACCACACAGGTAAGGATGAAAAAGTTCATCTTTATTAAAACGATTAAAAGTTCAGCTGAAACCTCCTTAAAAATGCTGAACAGTACATGGCACAGAAAATGGCACCAAAGAAAATTCTGTTCATTGATGAAAACACCGAAACTACTCTGAAGTCTGCCATTAGTATGAGATGATCACTGCTACTGAACGTTTTACCCGATGATATGGAAGGACAGAACCATGTGATTCTTAAAAGGACTCTTACACAAAAAAAAAGGTATGACCTTTCATGCACTTTAAACACAGCAGACAAAACCCCTCCTCCTTCCAGGAGGATGCTCCAATACATATGCAAAAATACAACTGGAGTGATATAAAACAATCAAACACAGCGTAATTAACAGAATAACATTCAGACACTTTATTGGATAAGAAGAAAGGCCAGGAGGTGCTTTGGGACACATTAACAGATGGGCTACAGGTCTGTTCATCTACCAGTGTAGACTCATCACATTGCAACACAGCTCTTCAAGAGAGACCTGAAAGAAGTTTGAAAAGTTTGTACTCAGGGAAAGTACCATTGGACAAGGAGGAGAGGGGTAGGGAAAGAGACCCAGCATCCTCATCACAAAACAAACCAATAAAGGAACTTCTCCTACCACTCAATGTCTATGTGGAGATTATTTTGGTCTACTTACATTGGTTAAGTCACCTGTTAGGTTAGTTCATACCTAAAATGTTTTCTAGTACTAACATTGTGTTTTGGAAAGCATACAGAGACAAAGCACTTTTTACTTTCAAAGCTCTCTATGACAATGATGTTGGCACAGCATCCCTGTGAGGTAGGCAAAAATTAGCTGTTTTCTGAGACACAGAGAAGTTAAATGACTTCCTCAAAGCCATGGTGAAGAATGTGTTATTTACTATTAATATCCTTAAGAACCTGGAATGATATTGTTTTTCACAGACAGGGAATTGGAGGCAACCAGTATCTGCTAGTAAGGAATTAGCAAATTTTCATCTCATTCTTACTATTAAAATGCTTTGAATCCGCCCCACAATGAAGTGTGTTCCACAAACATATACATGTACTAGTGAGCTCTTCCTTCACCTCTGTAACAAAAAGCACTGGTCCTTTCCAGCAGTAAGGAGACATCCTACACAAGCAGCTTTTCCCTGCTAGTAAAGGGTAGCCTAGATACAACTAGCATTACATACGCTACTCCAGCAATGATCATACCCCAGATCTTTCCACTGTTACAAAGATATGAGCCAAGTATTAGTTACTTTAAGGAATTTAGCTTGAGTACTCCAGTTTACGTAAAAGGAGTAGAAAAAGATAACTACCCATTCTTTTAAACTGATAGCTATACAAGAACAAGCTATCATAAAATAAAGCATGCAGCTGCTACAAAGGGTAGCAACGAAGCCATGCCAGGATTAACCTAATAAACCCGCAAATCCCCAGTTGCAAGGTTAACAGATTCACGAGCTCAGTCCATATCCCTAGAAAAGCTTTTGCTTTGCAGAAAAGTGAAGTGGGTCTCGGAGCCAGGCTCCTCTTTATTCTGTAGGTCCACAAAGAAGTAACGGTAGATACTATGTTGTGTATGTCTGTATTAAGAACAGTTTCCAAAACCTTCTAGGTATCTCCCTCCTTCCAGCTGAGCTGAACCTTTGCATTTTCTCCTTGTGTTTCTAATCTAAACAAGTATTTTGCTGTAGAGAGCAGCACACAGTTGCTAAAGTCCATCTCCTCTTGTCTTGTGCCTAGTCAGATTAGAGACCATCTGCCCAATTTTAATAAAAGATGAAACTGTGGCTCAGAAAATATGCCTGCAAAGAATCCTTCCCGTTGACTACAGCTCAGCTATACAGCAGGAGACCAACAGCCAGGTAACACTGGATAACATGAAGCCATAAAAACAGTCACTTAACTATCTATACCTTGTAATCTTGTACCATCAACTTAGCTTTACTACTGTCAGTACAATTCAGTAATATAACACTCAGCACTTTCAGATGAACACCACAAGGGCGTAACTTACCTAAGACAGATGCAGGATAATGCCATGCTAGTTTATTGCTAGTTTATTGCTCATGTTTAAAAGCCCTTCATATAGCAGTCAGCACACTCCCACTTGGTTCAAACGCAAGGCACCAGCAGCTCTAGTTCAACACCTGCATCAACTTCTCTGAAGCTTTCCACAACCCCTCTAAACAAACTTTTCACCAAAACCCTGCATACAGGAAACGAATACTTTTTCTTCAACACAGAAGAGTTGCCACTGAGTAATATGGTATGGATCACCTTTGCACTGAAGTCACACTTTTTCTCAGTTGCGTTTCGCATGTTTTTCACACTGCTACATAATTGCTGGAACAATCAGTTCTCCAAATGGCCACATGAGTATCAAGTGGCAAGGTCTGCAGGAGAAAACAAAACAACATTTAAGGTGTAGAGGGCGGGGGGAAAAGAGGTGAGGAACTTCACTTCAGAGCCAACATTTAAATGCGATTCAGTCACACAAACTCTGGACTCTATTAGGAAAAATCTTGTTAACAAAAATGGTTTCTTCCTGTTTCCAGTCCTAATTTTTATGCAGAGCCAATGCAATAATCCAGATTTCTTTTTTCTAACCCTGTATCTTTCTCCTTTGCTCAACTGGGCTTCTTTTGGGGCTTCTTATAATAAGACATTTGACTATAATACTCCAGGCCTCTAAATAAACAGAGATTGACAATTCAAAAAATACATTTTTTTAAACTAAGAATTTGTTCTTCCACTTATGTATCCATTAATCCATATCCAGCCAGAGAAATCTGGAACTCTGTCGGCTCCCCCTTAACTCCAAGACTGTCATTTCAGAGAATAAATTCTAAGCAAATGCAAAAATGGAAACCACTTCTTTTCCTATGCATTGAGGGCTTTTCCGTTCCATGATCTGCATTTACAGCTTCAGCTTTCGTAGTGGAATATAAATGTACTGGGTTTGGCGTAAAGTTTGTGCAGTGGGCTACTCGTGCTCCATTTTAGCACCAA
Source organism: Fregata magnificens (assembly GCA_013389945.1). NCBI lineage: Eukaryota > Metazoa > Chordata > Aves > Suliformes > Fregatidae > Fregata > Fregata magnificens. The sequence continues at coordinate 472,885 of WAAD01042685.1, forward strand.
CATCCCACAGAGATACACAACTTTGAAATTTCTAGACTATAAAGACCAAGCAGAAGCAAGAGTTAATGAATTAGTATCTAGTGCATTTCAGGGGGCTTGGAAATAAAAGCTCAAAATTTGGCTAGGAAAAAAAAACCTAACAAAAATTAAAACATAAAACAGATGAACTATGCTCACAAGTGAGTGAACTAATAGCACGTTCATCTTTGATGCTAAACATTTGGCAGTGTTTTCTTTTTACCACACAGGAGCCACTGGACTCCTTGACCATGGTAAGAAAAGGTGTCATAGGAGCAATCACTGTGCTTGTGAAGGGAACAGAAAGTTTGTATTTGAGGCTCAATCTTACTTTCATTGAGTTGACAGTGAAAGAATTCAGTGGCAGAAGGATGAGGTTCTTTAAATGTTTCCTTGTCCTCACGTCGCCTTGCTCCCCTGAAGCAAAGCTGCACAGTTCACCCCTCACAGTTCATTTTTTTAAAGTCTGTTGTACAACTTAACCAAGACCAGAAATTACAACATTCACATACAATCAACAGCTCACGATGGTCTCTCCATTCTTCCCACTGTCCATAATGGGTCATCCACCCACACCATCCACTGTTAATCAGCATTAATACTGAATTGTGAGGCCTGACTCTACAGCTCTTGTTACAGTTTGGGCAGAGCACCGGCTGGTGCTAGCGTAATACCAAAAACATAGAAAAGCCCCAAGAGGAGATTCAGTTTGGCTGTCCGCTGAGGAATTTTGTTGAAGCTCTGACTCCGAAACTGCCTCTCCAGTGAAAATGCCATCGGGATGGTCAGTAGCGGCAATGCCATGCTGATGGTATAGCGTGTGGCCAGCACACAGAAAATCAGGTAGGGCAAGAAGAGCAGCACAGTGTAGAGGATATAGGAGAACGTAGGGCCGATGAGGATAGCCAAGGTGACAATACCCGCCTGCCGGTCAGACTCCATGTCTCGCGTGTTGTTGCTGTGCAGGATGGCCTCAGTACTGAGAGCTAGGGGGACAGCGTAGAGCAGTGGCGAGACAGACAAATAACCAACCTGCACAGCATGGGCAAACATGACAGCCAGGGGCCCAAAGGTGATCAGGATCACCACGTCTCCAAGTGCAACATATTTAAATCCAATTCCTGTGGCAAGACACAAGAATAAAATGAAGCATCATCAAACAATTCAAATGACAGAAAAGAATGGATAATATAACAGATCAGCCCTTCCCACAGAAATATTGTAAAACAACCAACACACACGTAGCTATGGCTGAGAAGCACATTTTCTCTTTTTTCCAAAGATATTAAAGGAAACGCAGCTTCTGAATTTCTCCAGTCAAACAATGTAACAGAAACTAAGGCCCAGGTTCTAATACCCATCTTCACATCCATCTAGAAGTACCTATTTCTGCAAGAACCTATAGAAATAAGGTACTCTTTAGTGTGATCATGCATACTAGAACCTGATCCTGAAGAAATATATAAAATGCTCAGAACAAAGCACAAAACTGACAAGATTCTTTCAAGGAAACTAACATAACTGTTTGAAAGTTTAACGGTTTGAAACTGAGTTTGTTTTTCTTTTCCTAATAAGTACGTTTGTATCTACGCAACACAGGAAGACAATAAAAATATCCTCTTATTAAGAACAAACACAAACTGTTCTACATTCACAATGAAACCCCATCTAGGGAATAACAACAAAACATTCCAAAACAAAGTAACAGATTCCACCAACGGAAAAAAACATGTACAGTGAGCTATACTGCTGAGGGATACGAGATACATATCACGAAAAGTTTCAGCAATAGTTCTGATGAGCATCTAAAGCCATATATGTAAATCACCATGTTTCAACACCACTTTCCAACTGAAGAACTTAGTGTGCCTCTTCCCACACCTTCCCACAACAATGGCAAAGAATACGAGTTTATGTACCAGTACTCAAGGAAATACCACCAAATATTTTTATGGCGGTTAACTAGATAGCTCACTTGCATGTTCTAGAAACCCTTTACAAGTCAGGTAATTCTGTCACGTTCACATTCAGATTCACAGCAAACGGGATACAGCGCTTACCTCCAGTATAAAGGAAGGAGCTGGAAAGTCCTCCGAAGTAAATCAGGGCCAGGTGCTCCAGCTTGAGCGTTGAAACAGCATAGAGCCCAGCAGCACAGATACAGCCCACAGTATAAAGGAAGACTCCAAACCGGACGACGTCCTGAGGCTCCAAAATCTGGTCCACCAAAGTCCTGTCATCACTCTTCTTGTGATCGATGCCTTTGGAGAAGTCGTAGTAGGTATTCACCAAGTTGCCGGCTCCGTGCACAGCCAGGACGGTCACAGCGCTTCCCACCAACAGCCCTGGGTCCAGCGCTCCCTCGGCCCGGTACGCCAGAGCGCTGCCGAGTGCCACGGGAGTCAGGGAAGCACTGAAACTCCAAGGTCTGAGCGCCAGCACATAGGCCGCACACTTCTGCCTCCAGGTGCCGGGGGGGACCCTCTCAGCGCCCGCCAGCGCGGCGCCGGAGTCGTTCCTCTCGCTCCCCCGGGGGCTCTCGGCGCTAATGCTGATCTTCTGCACGAGATCTCCCGGCCCCATGCTCTCCCCGCCGCCCCGTCTGACAGCAGCAGCAGCACCTAGAAGGGGAAGGGCCGCGCGTTAGCCGGGCCGCCGCGGCGGTTGCCTCACAGTGCACCCTTTCNCTCCTCCTCCTCCTCCTCCTCCTCCTCACGCCCCCCGCGCCGCCACGGCCTCGCGCAGGGGGTTCCGCGGAGGGTCGCGTACCAGAGCGGTGCCCGAGCGACGCGCCGGCACGTCCCGGCGCCCGGTGTAAACATTAAACGGCCCACGTCGTCGCGCGCGGCTGCGAGGGGGTCACTATGAAGCACATCTCACCACTGCTATGCGCGCCATGACGGCAACGGAGCGCCTACAGCCGGGCGCTGCCCCGGCTGCCCTTGGTCCTGTCATGGGCAGCCGGACACATTTCAGGGGCGCACACCGGGCGCGGCACAGCACCGCGCTACTCCCTCCACGCATGCGCAGACAGCGCACGGGCTTTACGGGCGGTCGGAAGCCAGCCGGCGCCTGGAAGGTGGGCCTAGCGTGGACTTTTCACCAATCGAGAACGTCCAGAGTTTCCACTGGCCAGCTCTACTGCCACTCGCTCCCGGCTGGCTTGATGATTGGCGGGAGGGCGAGGGTCTCACCTTGCTGTTCCTTGGGTGAAGGGGCGGAGTTGCGAGCGCTCCTTCCCTTTTGCTGTTTTTCTACTGGTCGGGGGCGGTGGCTATCAAGGTCCTTCTGGGAGGCTATTGGCTAGCAGCGGCTCGCC
>WAAD01042685.1:476404-507680 GCA_013389945.1 Fregata magnificens
CGGCTGCCGCGTCCCTCTGCGAGCGCGGCTGAGGGAGCCCCCGCGCAGGGACAGCCCGGCCGGCGGTGGTGGGGCCGCAGCCCTAGGCTGCTCTCTGCGTCCGGGGGCGCTTCTCCTGGCTCCCAACCGCGGGGAAGCCCTGAAGCCACCTCACGGTGTAATCTTGGTGGATCTTTGTGACCGCGTGGGGGGATATTTGGGGAAGAAGGAGTTGAAGTTTTGGTGCCTTGTGTCGCTGTGGGCCCTTCTGTCAAGTGCTCGGTTTGGGCTTACGTAATCTGAAAATCGGGGGGTTCAAACCTCTAAAATATTTTCCACATAAAGAAAGACTCATGAGAAAGTTTGGTGACACATTATGATAGTAAACATCCCGTTGCAATGATTGGTGTTGCTATAAGTAGACCTCCCATCTCTAAATATCTACTGGAGAACGTAACGCTTGCCAGGCCCCGAGTGCTGAGTCTTTCTTGTATTGGCATAACACTAGAATTTCTGTGGAGAAACTTGGATGAAAGTGTTCAAGGAGGAGTCAGATATGATAACGGTACAATCATGGGAATGATTGTGCCTACTTGTTGTAAGGTAATTGTAAACCCTAATCTGACCTTGCTATTTTTCAGCTATTGCGTGACCCTTGATTTAGAATTAGATCACCATGTGGCTGGGCACCTGACCTATGGAGCATATTTTGGTATTTGAGGAACTAGAGAGCAAATAGGCTGGGGGTCAAGATGTTATGTGGTGATATGGTTTTATGATAGGGTTATAAGGCCTAAGGAATATAGTCGTTACTTGTAATTTTATGCTCTACTGGCACAGCATCCTTGCACGCAATGGGATGTGTGTTTTGGAAACAGGCAGCAGGGGCAGCATTAAGTAAGGAGCTCAGAGATTTCAATAGCTGAAAGCAGTAAAAAAAAAAAAAGTGTCTCTCTGAAGAACTTACAGGACTTGATGCCCCCGAGCCCCGACATACCGCCATCATGTCGGGCACTGTGTCCATTCTCCAACAATTTGCCAATGGCTTGAAGAGTCGCAGTGAAGAGACGAGGGCGAAAGCTGCCAAGGACTTGCAGCATTATGTCACCATGGAGCTCCGCGAAGTGAGTGCTGTAAATGAGATGATTTATCCTTGTTTATGAGTGTAGGGCGCGGGCTGGGTACTTTGGGGATGGAGATTTTTGGGATATGGAAGCTGTTCTTAGAGAGGAGGTGGGGCATAGCAGGGAGCTTACCTTTGCCCCACCATGTAGGAGAGGTGAGTGAGTTGGTGACACAGATGGGGGGTCAAGCGCCAGAATAAATAAACTTGACACGTCTAGGGCACAAAGAAGAGATACTGGTTTGTGTTTGTAATGTATGGTTGATTAAATTTCTTTCTAAGTGACCTAAGCAGCATTGTCTTTATGGAGGTTTTGGGGGCAGGAAGGAGGGAAAGAATGCTGAAAGCTGATTTGAAATTTTTGCTTTTACAGATGAGTCAGGAAGAATCTACCAGGTTTTATGATCAGCTGAACCATCACATATTTGAGCTGGTCTCTAGCTCTGATGCGAATGAAAGGAAGGGTGGCATTCTGGCTATAGGTGAGTGAAAGTGCTTAATGTCTCTGGTGAGTTTTCTCTTCATGCATCTATCGTTAGGGACATATTTTCAAAAGGAATGAGCTTTTATAATCGGGGCCTTATGTCTGACTGCTCAGTACGCTGGCTGCGTGCCAGTTGCTGGGCTCTGACAATCTGTCTGTAAATGTCAGCATGGGAGCTGCTGAGTGCTGAGAGTGGCTGAAAACCTGGTGCTTAATGGGCCCTGAGCTCTTCTGGGAGTCAAGCATCAAATGTGAGTGCTGAGCATGTGAAAACTCTGTTCTTGAGCTCAGCTGAGAACAGTTTGTGCTGTCCATTTATATGTGTCAGGGTGGGCTGACTTTCTCAACTCTCTTCTGTCTGAGGAGATTGATTCTTGTTATTTAAATTTACCTGGCTCAATAACAGCAGCTTCCATCCCTGGGAGGGGCTCACATAGCTTTTGCTTTGATTCTGATCAGCTGCTCCATCAGTTGCTCTGGTTGTACTTTCACTGTGACATGGCAGAGCTGCCTGCCTCTTGACTCTTAGGGAACTCAGCTTGCATAAGTACTTTGCCTTCTGAGCAAGTAGCCTGTATTGTAGCAGTTACTTCTTTAATAAACAAATAGGAGGTGCTTATGGTTTAGGCTCACAGATGTAATCGTCCAATCCCAATGTGTTTGAAGACAGCGGAAGTCCCTTAGCTACAGAAATCTTTGTTGACAACATCTGATTTTAAGCTGACAGTATCACTTTAAAATTGTTTCTGTGAATTTAGTGCTGTTGAAAGGTGCCGGCTTGACAACCCTGGACACTGATGGCCTCTTTATCTACAGAGCAGGTACAACCCAGGCACTGGCAGTGAAAGCTTCTGCCACACTGCCGCCTGCCAATGTGCCTCAACCCTGGCCAGGAGAGACCGTCTCTAGGGCTGAGGGGGAGAGCAATTTCCTTGGTCCATTCAGTCTTTGACTTCTCTACTGAGGTGGACCAGCCCTAGTAGTTGCATGTGGATGGATGCCTTTCTATTGGGAATGGGTCTGTGATCCCAGGGTGGATTTTTTTTTTCTCTTTTTAAACTAAAAACGGGGAAAATTTATGAAGCTACTGGATGCATTTTCCTGCCCACTTAACAAGTTCAGGTTTGAAAGAATGGTGGCCCTTTCCTATTGCTTGATTTTTTTAAAATTTTTTTTTTTCCTGTGGATTTTCAGTTTAGGAGGAGTTAATGGGAATCTTTAAGGAATGGATAGGGAATACTAACTCTCATCCAGGGATTACCTACTGTCTGCCTCACTGACTTTTAGGAACAACCTACAGCATTGCTCCCTTTCTCTACAGCAAGCCTTATCGGTGTTGAAGGAGGTAATGCCACCCGTATTGGCAGGTTTGCCAACTACCTGAGGAACCTCTTGCCATCCAATGACCCTGTTGTAATGGAGATGGCGTCCAAGGCTATCGGGCGGCTTGCGATGGCTGGTGACACCTTCACAGCTGAGTATGTGGAGTTTGAGGTGAAACGAGCTCTGGAATGGCTGGGAGCTGACAGGAATGAAGGTCGAAGACATGCAGCTGTAAGTGATCTTTTTTTTGTCTTCACCTGTCTTTGAACGGGATGGTTAGGATTAGTTAACAGTGGCAGGAGATGTGCACAGAAAGCTGTGGAAAAGCTCTCATCAGGATCAGAATGTCTGCCAGTCCATGTCTGAGAATCTGTGATGCTCTCATGGCAGATACAATGCTGCTTCATTGCTTCTGCCTTAGCCCAGTGACTAAAGAAGATCGAGATGCCATTGTGCTAGGAACTGTAAAAGTATGGAGCTGGAAGCAGCTCAGGCTCACAGACGTTAACAGTCTAAACAAATGATACTATGATCTAGAAATTATGAGGTTTGTCTATGGGTGCTCATCCTCACAGATTGTTACTGTTTCTCTCCCCACTTCCAGGTTCTTGTCCTGCGTGAGCTGGCAATCAGCGTGCCTACCTTCTTCTTCCAACAAGTGCAGCCATTCTTTGACAATATATTTGTGGCTGTGTGGGATCCCAAACAGGCCATCCGAGAGGGAGCTGTTTCTGCCTTAAGAGCCTGCCTTATCCTCACCACTCAACGGGAGCCAAAAGAGATGCAGAAGCCCCAGTGGTATAGAGTAAGAAAATAACTTTGTTTTGAAGCAGCTCCTCATAATGCAATGCAAATGATCAAGTGCCAGTTTTTAGAAGAGCGGTCTAAGCTAAGAACCTGTGTCACCTTTGTCATTGTGCCTGACTGTCAGTAGAAACCTGCCTCCATTTGAAAGGGTTGAAAATATAATGGCTTACAAAATGAGTAGTTCCTTTAGCCTACTGTAGAAGTAAGCCAAGAGACTTAATTCCATCAAGAATCCATGGCTCTATCTGCAGCTCATTTTCAGCTGTTGAGCCTGACCTAGTTTTACAGCCATGCAATCATCTATCTATTGTCCTCTCTTACTAGCAATGGTTTTATTAGTGCAGATATAGCATGAGTAAAAAAAGTAAGGATTCTTTTGTTTGAACCTTAACTTTGCTGCCATTGTTGCATGGATTCAAGCTTCATAATATCAAATAAGGTTTGGATAGTGCAGTCAAATGTGAACTTGGATTCCTCGTAGTCAAATGTGTGATGCAGATATTGATGAAGTTTATACCATGGCATGATTGACTGGCTGTTTGATGAGTGCTGTTGAAAATGCTCTGCAGCAGAGTCCACAAATGGGTGAATCCAAATTTTGTGGTGTTATACTCTGTTATTACTCAGTTGAGGTTTGTGGCTACTCTTGGAAAATTACAGGGCATCAGTAACTCTTGACTGGCAGTACTACTTTATTTCCACAGGCTTTGTTTCTGCATGATCACAGATTTTTTTTTTTTTTTTCTTTTCTTTTCCCCCAAGCATACATATGAAGAGGCTGAGAAGGGCTTTGATGAGACTTTGGCCAAAGAGAAAGGAATGAACCGTGATGACCGAATCCATGGTGCCTTACTGATCCTCAATGAGCTAGTGAGAATCAGCAGTATGGAGGGAGAGGTGAGCAAATGAACAAGATGGGGATTATGGCTTTTGGTTGCCAGATTGATTGATATCGTGTAGCAACTCAGCAATCTATGGAAATACCCCATGGTGTTTGAAATGGGATTGTTGGGCTGAAAAGTCATCTGAACATGGAGTCAGAGCATTGATTATTACAAATTGAAGTGTGTCAGAGAAATAACAGTGACAAATTTGGGCTCAGTAGGTATTAAGCTCTGATGGAATGAGCTATTAGCTGGATTAATTACAATGAAAAAGAATTTTATATGGAATGAGGACTCTTTGTTGCATGTTAGATACCCAAATATTTTTGCTGGATTTTGCTTAGTTGATGTTTTTACAGCTATTTGGATACCAATTATACAGGATGCTGCTCAGGACGTTTGGGTAGCACTGTGTTGGGAATCTCTTATTCAGTTACTTTTTTTTTTTTTTTTTTTTTTAAAACCATGCTTTTCTACTTTGTCCAGCGCCTTAGAGAGGAGATGGAAGAGATCACTCAGCAGCAGCTTGTGCATGACAAGTATTGCAAAGACCTGATGGGCTTCAGTACCAAACCTCGCCACATCACTCCCTTCACTAGCTTCCAGTCTCTTCAGCCCTCTCAGTCAAATGCTTTGGCTGGTCTTCTGGGGTACAGTGCCCACCAAGGAATCATGGGTTTTGCAACCTCACCTGTCCCAGCAAAGTCTACATTGGTAGAAAGTCGATGCTGCAGGGATCTAATGGAAGAGAAGTTTGATCAAGTAAGCGTTTGTTCTTCAACTTGTCTACCAGTATTCACACCACTGGTTCTTGTAGAGCAATTGTCCTCTGTGTCCTTACTTAGCAGGCAACACTGCCTAGTATTGAATTGAGGCATCAAAACTCATTAATTATATGTATCCTGGCTTTGTCACTGTCTCTCTTAGAGCAAGTGTCTTACTATCTTTGGAAGCAGTCTTAATTATCCATCTTTCTGATGGACTTTGAAGCCAAATGTCAGTAGCATGCCTTAAAGCACCCAGGTAATAAGCATTCGTGCATTACTGCCAATGGCCATTCTTCAAAGCCCAATCTATCTCCTTTCAGGTGTGCCAGTGGGTTCTCAAGTGCAGAACCAGCAAAAATTCTTTGATCCAGATGACAGTTCTCAATCTGCTACCACGGTTGGCGGCTTTCCGTCCTTCAGCATTCACAGGTGACAAGACAGATGGTTGGATGTTAGAAGTGTTGCTGAAACTGGGCTGGAAGTTATCCAGCTCTCTTTGGTCCAGATGAGCTTGTGCAGGCAATGCAGCAGTACAAACATGGTGCTTTTAAGATGAGCAAATTCCTCTGCGGGAGGACAGTCTTTTTTTTCCTGAATAAGTGTGACTTGATATCTGATGCCAAAGTGTTGCTCTGATGAAGAAAATGGATTGGAAACTATTGTCTGAATTCTGTGATAAATACCATAAGAGATAGAACCTCCTTGTTTGTTTTTTTTTTTTTTCCTCAGTATGTCAGACTTAGTGTTGAACTCTGCTCTCTTGCTCCCACTCAATGTATCCCAAATATTATCAGCAGAGTTGTCTTCCTTTTTCTCTGTTGCATGTGCCAGGAAATAACAAGTAAAAATGGGAACTACCTGCTGGCTTTAAAGCAGTTCAGTTGATTTATCAAGCAAGCTTAGGAGAGTGTCAGAGTTGGAGGCCAGTCACCAAGCAGCTCTAAGTGGGTTGGAACAAACTTTGTGTTGTTATTCCAACTTTCCAATCAATCCACTATAAAAACAAGATGCTTGGATCTTATTTGTGTATAGAACTTGTTGCAATGTTTTTTTTTTTTCATAACTCTCTTATTTTGGTGATTTTTTTTGTTTCCTTTTTTTTTTTTAAAAGAAAGCCTTCTGGGCTTTGAAAATCTTATTTTATGGTGACTTGTGTTTGCCACTGCTCATGTCAACAAATTTTATATGGCTATGTCTGTTCCCTAGTTTTATACTTGTAAAGGTTTAGTTGCAAATGTGTTGCAACTGTATAAACCTAAATGAGTTCCAATACCTGTATTGTTCTCTCTTGCGGGCAGCTGATCAGTATCTTCCAGACACCATGAATCATGTTCTCAGCTGTGTGAAGAAGGAGAAGGAGAGAACTGCAGCCTTCCAGGCCTTGGGTTTGCTTTCTGTGGCTGTGAGGTCTGAGTTTCAAGCTTACCTGCCAAAAGTCCTTGAAATCATAAAAGCAGCTCTTCCACCAAAGGACTTTGCCCACAAGTAAGTATGTGAAGGTTAGAGGAAGAAACTGAAACACCTGCTCTCTGTATAATTTTTGTGATGTGGGATCAAATTATTGTATTAAAATCAGAGGTATTTCTGTAAGACTGATAACACAGAAGTGGGATGAGGAAAGATGTTTGAAAAATAGCAGCTCCTCTTAATTAACTTTTATATGGTCCCTTTCCAGGAGGCAGAAGTCGGTGCAGGTTGATGCCACAGTCTTCACCTGCATCAGTATGCTAGCACGAGCCATGGGACCCAGTATCCAGCAGGACATTAAAGAGCTTTTGGAACCTATGCTGGCTGTGGGCCTGAGGTAAGTACAAGGTACGGGAGCACATTTTTCTGTTAGCCACTGGATGGCATTGTTGGCCATACAGAACGAGACCTTGAAAGTCTTCAGATTGAGAAGGAAGATTATTGCTTTTAAATGATCTTTCAGAAGACGAGTATAGCTCTTCCAGAAGAATAATATGTTTTAAGTGTTAATGTGTCTGTTGAGTTACTTAAGAGCATTGGTGTCTGTGTAAAGAAATCTTTTTGTAGAACAACTAGTGAATTCAAAAGCAATCTCCTTTACTTTCCACTATTCAAACACATTTGGCAACAGTCTGCAAAAATTCAGAAAGCCTCTGGAGGCCAGCAGATTTCTGCCATATCAAATGGGCAGGGAAGGAGAATTGAAGCGCTGAATTATTTGCTCCTAGCTTCTTTCACCTTTGGAGCTGACAGTTCCTAAACAGAAGCTGTTAGTATGGGAGGGTATGGAGAAAGTATCCAGGTAGCACAAAGCTATTTAGATTAATGTTACCATCTGGAAGTGAATTTAGTTGCCTTTGTGTCTAAAAAGCACAAGCATAAGGAATCATTTAGATTTGTAACAGTATTCCAGCAATATTGCCTAATGTAGCAATGTGTGCTGCAGTCCCAGCAGTTTGCTCACCAAGTTCATACAAGAAGGTCATCTCATTCACACAAGGACCCTTGTGCTCTGCTGGCAGGTGTTGCTGTGGTGTGTGAATGCCCACAGTTATCTTCTGATTGGCAAAGGCATAAACAAAAAGGTGAAATATGCACCTCATATTGTTTTTGTTCTAATGAATATCTGCCTGTTTCTTGCCCTCAGCCCTGCTCTAACAGCTGTGCTGTACGACTTGAGTCGTCAGATCCCCCAGCTAAAGAAGGATATCCAGGATGGGCTGCTGAAAATGCTCTCCCTTGTTCTAATGCACAAGCCTCTGCGACATCCAGGCATGCCAAAGGGCCTTGCCCACCAGCTTGCCTCCCCTAGCCTCACCAACATCCCAGAGGCCAGTGATGTGGGTAGCATCACCCTTGCCCTTCGTACACTGGGTAGCTTTGAGTTTGAAGGTAAGATGAAATAAGGAAGCAGGGAGCCAAGGGGTATGGGATATAAACACTAGTGCATTGGAGTAGAGTACAAGTAGCAGGAAGACTCTGAGATCATGTTCTTTAAACTCCTGTTCCCTGGTAAGACCAATAAGACTGTGTTAAAGTCCCCATCTTCTTCTTTCTAGGCCACTCTCTGACTCAGTTTGTTCGGCACTGTGCAGACCACTTTCTGAACAGCGAACACAAGGAGATCCGGATGGAAGCAGCCCGCACTTGCTCTCGCTTGCTCACACCTTCCATCCACTTGATCAGTGGTCATGCCCATGTGGTCAGTCAGACAGCAGTGCAGGTTGTGGCCGACGTTCTCAGCAAATTGCTTGTAGTTGGAATAACCGACCCAGGTTAGTGTGGGGTTCAGAGAAAAGGGTTCTCCTACCGCATGTTAATTTTAGCACATGAGCAGGTCATGATATTAAGGTTGTGGTAGAATTTGAACGTACTTGCCACTAACTTGTCATTCTTTACAAATTAAGAAGGTCTCCCAATTTCTCTTCCCAGATCTTGATTTTTGAAGTGTTAATAGAACACTAGTGCAAAATGCTCAAACTTGTGAGTACAAGTGCCCTTGGTAATCCTTTGAACTAGGTAGAGCCCTGAGACTTCTTTTGCTGTTGTTCTGTTTGGTGGCCTTTTTTATTCTTTCAGTTGCAATATGGTAACCTGAGTGAGTTCATTTTCTGCACACTGCCTCCGATTGTGCCACTTGTAGGTGCAAGAGGTTGGCATTGTACTGATCTGTGTATTGGGGCAGTACTGAGCAGCACTGAATCTGTCGGGCTGACCTACCCTCTTTCTCATGTGTAAAACACTGATGTATAGTGGCTCATGCTGGGAAAGCTCTCAGCGTTTCCCTGGGGTTGACAAGAATTTTTGAGGTCAGTTTGTGCATAAAGGCAATAATAAGAACAGGAGTTTACTGCATTTAAAGAGAAATAAATGTGTTCTTGCAGACCCTGATATACGTTTCTGTGTATTGGCTTCTCTGGATGAGCGATTTGATGCTCACCTTGCCCAGGCGGAAAATTTGCAAGCTCTTTTTGTGGCCCTGAATGATCAAGTATTTGAAATCCGAGAGCTGGCCATCTGTACTGTGGGTCGACTGAGCAGCATGAACCCTGCTTTTGTCATGCCTTTCCTGCGCAAGATGTTAATCCAGGTAATGAAGAGGGATGCCTGCAGTGAGAATAGAGTACTTGGTATTGAGACTAAGATGGTGTTAAAGAACTGGGCTATCTAGCTGTAGTGAACGTGTGGGAGAGTTGGGGAATACCTCCCTTTTGGAAAATATTTATTACGCAGCTTAGTAGGTTTCAGGAAGTCTTTTTAGTGATAGATATTTGGGCTGAAGCTTTAAGGATGTATTGGAAAGGATAGCGGTCACTATTTCACCCCACGTTGATCGTGCTGGAGTGCTTTCTATCTGTATTGAGGAAGAATGTTCTGTGCTTCTTTTAGGTGAATGGATGGCACCACTTCATAAACGTAGATGGTTTTGGAGCCATCTATTCAGTTTTATGCTAACTAATTTTAGCTTCATTTAGACATAAGTGACTGGATGGATTGTAAATGTAGAACACCCTTTACAAGTGCTGAGATTGTTCTTTCTTTCTGTTGTCAGTGGACAGAAGAGGAGGAAATCCAAAGAATTTTTGCCTACCTTTATTTTCTCTGTTCTCATGCTTCCACTGTCTTTTCTGCAGATTCTAACAGAGCTGGAACACAGTGGTGTTGGTAGGATTAAAGAGCAAAGTGCCAGGATGTTGGGTCACCTGGTTTCTAATGCTCCACGCCTCATTCGTCCATATATGGAGCCTATTCTTAAGGTAGAGTCTCTGTACATTTCCTGGTGATTTTGGAGTGAGATGATACATGACCATCAGGAGCCACAGTTCTTTTGCTTCATCCTAGCAGGAAAAAATCAGATTGGTGTGGATATCACCCACAGTAATGCATGTATGCGACAGTGTAGCCTAACTTGATTCGTGAAACAAAAGTTTCATTTACTATTGAAATGCTCACCATGATGCAAGTTGAGCCCCTATGGAATCAATTTCAGGTGTAAACAAAACGAAAGATCATTTTGAGTATTGTATGTACAGCCAGGAGTCTTCTAAACACATTGTAATTTGTTCCTCTGTCACCTACCAGGCACTGATTGTGAAACTGAAAGATCCTGATCCAGATCCAAATCCAGGGGTGATTAACAATGTCCTAGCTACCATAGGGGAGCTTGCACAGGTAAAGATACTGCAGGTACCTCTTTGCCATGCTTGTCAGTCGTTAAGCTTTTGGCAATGCTAGATGAAGGACTTTGATTTTTGTCTTTCAATAGGTCAGTGGGCTGGAGATGAGGAAGTGGGTGGATGAGCTCTTCATTATAATTATGGACATGCTACAGGACTCCTCCCTGCTGGCTAAAAGACAAGTAAGTGTTTGACAACTGCACTAAACTTGCCATCTGCTGTGACCAAAGCTGTAACGAAATATCCATGTGTCCCATCATAGCTGCTAAAATGAATCTTTAAATCAGTCAAGCCTCTCTTGTGCAGTGTATGGTCATGCTTGTGGCACACAAGTCAGGGATTGCAGTGCCTGTCTGCTGTGACATAGTACAGAATTGTGAAAGAAAAAGAAGAAGAAAAAGAAAAAAGGAAGCAGTTTTTATTGCAAGGCTTGGACTCATTGAATTGAATGCCTGTTTGAATTGTATCTCTGAGAGCAATTATGGCAGTCAGAGTCTAACAAGTTGTTGATTATCACTTTCTTTACTTTTACTTATTAAAAAACACTCTTTATAGAGACTTTCAAACCACGGGCTGTGGTCTGCAGTGTGATCCTAAAATGCTCAAAGAAACTTTACAGAAGTTGAATGACTGATGGATCAGGACACATAGTAAATTCCCTGGTCAAAACTAATCTTCTCTGGGCTTGATCTTTCCAGGTGGCTCTTTGGACACTGGGACAGCTTGTGGCCAGCACTGGTTATGTGGTGGAACCATACAGGAAGTACCCAACTTTGCTGGAGGTGCTTCTGAACTTCCTGAAGACTGAGCAGAACCAGGGCACCCGTAGAGAGGTATGAACATGAAGCCATCACACAACCATTTCTAAAAGTTTTTGGCGGAGAGAGAGCTGTAAAATAAATGTCTCTGCGTAGATTCGGGGGGGTGGGGTGGGGAGGGAGGTGAAAGATCATTGTTGTGGCTCATAGAAGTACAATAAGCAGAATTAAGAGGGTGAACGTGTTGAGTCAGTTAAATGGCCTCCAGCCGTTGAATGGAAAGCATTGATGTTTTTTCCAGGCAGGCACTTTAGTTCCAGATCTTCTGTCTTTAATCCTCAGGACCTTTCCAAACATGTGGGTTCATGTGTTGACCTTTGCCTTGCTGATGAAGTTCTGATGAATTTTCTTTTTCTTTCTGTTTTATCAGGCTATTCGTGTGTTAGGGTTGCTGGGTGCTTTGGACCCTTACAAACACAAAGTGAACATTGGCATGATTGATCAGTCACGAGATGCTTCAGCCGTCAGCCTCTCAGAGTCCAAATCCAGCCAGGATTCTTGTAAGTATCTGCATTTCTTTCAACTAAATAGTTTTATAATCTACAAACAGGTCTTGATTTTTTTTTTTTAATTATTATTTTGTTGTTGTTGTTTTGTTTTGTTGTTACCAGTTTGTCTCCTCTTCCTAACAAATTAGTAGTGTACATGTTTTCACCTAATACTCGGGTGCTCCTGAGTGCGCCTAATACTAGGATGCTTCAAGACCATTTAATATGTAGCTTCTGACACTACCTTCTTTCTCCTAGCGGACTACAGTACCAGTGAGATGTTGGTGAACATGGGAAACCTCCCTCTGGATGAGTTCTATCCAGCTGTCTCTATGGTGGCACTGATGAGAATTTTCCGAGACCAATCCTTGTCCCAACACCACACTATGGTAGTTCAGGCCATCACCTTTATTTTCAAATCTCTTGGGCTGAAGTGTGTGCAGTTCCTGCCCCAGGTCATGCCAACGTTCCTTAATGTAATACGGGTTTGTGATGGTGCCATCCGAGAGGTGAGTGTACTAGGGACCGCTCCTTCTTCCTTCCTGTTCCACTGCCCTAACATAAGAATCCATTTTTTTAAAAGAGAATGCGACTGGCTTTGGGCATTGCTGTGCTATGTGTTGCTGCCAAGCATGCTGCAGAAGGGAGGTTCAGCTTTGCTTTTTCTCTCCTGTGAGCATTTGGTAGAATATCCAGTGGAAACAATTTTTATGCTTCTTATTGAAACAGCTGCTTCTGAGCGTAATCCTTAGAAGGCCAATATTTGATTCTGGTTTTTTTTTATCAGGCTGGTCTTGTTCAGGAAAACAGCCTGTGCAGCTTCCAGAGCTTTCAGTGATCTCTGCATTAATGTACTGTTGCAAACAGTATTATTAAATTGTAGAGGTAGATTCTTCAGATTTCTGATGCAACCGTGTACTTTGGCTCATCTGTGAGAAGGAAAATTCAATTTGCTACAGTCTGCTAACATTCACAGCAGTGTGGGTGGTGATTCCACAGCAGTGCTTTCTCTTCCTTCCCACTTAAGTTACAGTTTTAGAAGGAAATGAGAATGGTGTGAAGATAATGGGCTTAAGGTTCACCGAACCAGAGATGGCTGCTGTTTGCGAAGCCTTTTCCCTAGGCAGCTGAAATCTCTGGGGTGGGAAGGGCAGTTTGTACTAGTTACTGGTACTGTGTTTTATAGGTGGGATGGGTGCTCCCTTAGCAGAATCCCAACCCTGCTATAGAACCGCTGTTTTCTCCCAGACTGAACCACTACTCAGATTGGAAGGAAAACATCTCACACGCCTGGGTTGGCCGAACTCCTAGACCTGACTGATCTAACTTGCTTGAAAGCTATGCAGTTGTGCACACTCTGTTTAAAAATTTTCAGGTAAAAGAAGATGGTGAAAGTGTACTGGGGAGAAGAGCTGAGGTGGGTACGCGTGACACTAAAGCCTAAAGGAGGCAGGTCCTTGTCCTGTATGTAAGCATCCCCTCACAACGCCAAAAAAAGGCACAGTACAGGAGCTCAGGGTTCATGTTTGGTAAATGTAGGTGTACTGCTTTCACTAAAGTAGCTGATGTTATTTCTTAGTTTTCACAAAAATCTGTTATCGCTTTTTCTGAGCTCCACTTTGTATTTTGTCACTATAGTCTTCAAATATTGCATGAAGAAATGAAATTTTATGTAATAACTTACATTTTCCTAGAGGAAAAAAGACTATATATGTTTATTTTGTGGACAAAGTGATTTGACCCATGTTATTTCATACCAATCTCAAAAGTAAATTCATTGTCATGAGTGAGTGCATAAGATTGTATTGGGGCAAAAGGAATTGCAAAACTGTCATACTATATCCAAAGAAAATTGTCTCAGTCAAAATTCTTCTATGGTGCAATCAACCATCTTTCCAAAAAACGTGATATTTCTGGCAAGGACCAAACTCTCTTCCCCAGTAACTTTTCACCAATATATCTTGGTGGGGATGGGAAAGAGTACAGAAGGAGTATCTTAAAATGTGTGCCAGTTTAGTTTACAGGCAGGGGGAAGAGATTAGGGGCTAAATTTTTGGAAGCATCCTTCAAGCCTAAATTACAAAGCTCTGTAGTCGAGGTGTTTGTGCTTGCAAGTCTGTTCTGACACTTTATAAATTTGCTGACACATTATAAACCCCTATTTGTATGCTTGACTGTCTAGTCTTTGAGCTCATAAAATTTTTGCTGCAAGTTGAGGGAGAAACCAACCAAAAAAACCCAAAACTACTCCTCCCCCCCTCACACACACACCCCCCCTCAAAAACCCAAACCACTGAGCTGAAGCTGCCAAGAATTTAGCCTTGGGTTTTGAGCATATAGGAGCTATGCATGCTATTTGTTTGGTAAATGAGCTTGCAATTGGCCTGTGAAATGCTGTTTACCCAGTGTTGCTTTGACGTTTGAATAAGCTACATTGATCACTACACGTTTCTTCCTTCCAGTTCCTGTTCCAGCAGCTAGGGATGTTGGTGTCCTTTGTGAGAAGTCATATTCGGCCCTATATGGATGAAATTGTCACCCTGATGAGAGTGAGTACGATCTTTAAGCCAGCATTTTACTGTTAGAAAAGGTGGATAGTGTTTCTGTCATCATCAGACGTATCAATTACTTCATAAACTCATATGAAGTGTAGAATTCCATGTATTTGAAGTAATAATTGTATTTTGAAATAACATGAAATATACATTATTACTAGTAACTGCAATAAGAGCAGCTCCTAGGTTCTGCTAGTGCCTGAGTTCTTTTGAGCGCTTGGATTTTGTGCGCTTATTACTTTCAGAAACATAGTTTTAGCAAGAGTTGTTTGGAGTTCATAAATAGGTGGCATTTCACTTCATTTTCAGTTACTGTTTGCAAACACTTAGAAGGGTTAGGAAAAATCAGTTGCCTAGAGGTTGTTTTTAACAGCTATAAATATACTGAAAGCACAGAGTGTTTTAAAAACAGATCAAAACTGCCAATTTATATTAGTCTATAAGGGAAGTATGGTCCTTCCCTGCAATCTTGAATTTATCTAGAGACTCTCCTACAGTTTGCTTTTCTTGTAATTGGTACAGCTCAGTTAAGAACTGTTTAATTTCTTCCAATTTTTTTTTCTTCTGTAGGACTTCTGGGTCATGAACAACTCCATACAGAGCACAATTATCCTACTTATCGAGCAAATTGTGGTAGCTCTAGGAGGTGAATTCAAACTTTATCTGCCTCAGCTCATTCCTCACATGTTACGGGTCTTCATGCATGACAATAGTCAGAGTCGCATTGTCTCTGTCAAGGTGAGTGGGAAGCTGCAGCAGCTGGGTGGATGTGGGTATTGCCGAGGCAGGTGCATGCCCAGCGTGCCATGCTCCAGCAGGGCTTCTGCTGCTTGTGTGTTGCAGGCAAATGGGATAGGTACAGTTGTGGAATGATGCAGATGGTACTTTTGTTTAAAGTGCAGGACTGAAGCAACTTTTTACTGGATACCGACTTATTTAAAATGCATCTCTTTCATGACTTCGGGTCACATAGGGTTATTTTTCCCTCCAGCTATTGAATGCGATCCAGCTCTTTGGAGCTAACTTGGATGACTACCTTCATTTGTTACTACCTCCCATTGTAAAGCTATTTGATGCCCCAGATGTCCCAGCAGTGGCTCGCAAGTAAGTGTTGGTAGCTTTGAAGTCTCTTTTTCCCCCCTGTGATATCCAAATTCTGCAATGGCTGCCCTAGCCACATGTAGAATTAAATACCGCTTAGTTCCTTCCACAGGTTTTCTCTGTGTTAAATCATTATGGAAGGGTATTTTTGGTTGGATGTCACAGCACTGTTACTAGCTTTTCTTGGGTATAGACTATTACTTTCTGGTTTTCACCTGTCAGTATTTTAGGCACTGCAACTAGCAAGCTGTCCTGCAAGTACTAGCTGCATTAACAGAGTTCCGGTGACATGTTTTTCCTATTACTGTTGATGCCTAGGAGGACTGGGCATGAATCACTTATGTATTTTTACATCTTGTTTCTCCTATCGTGTACCATGAGAGATAAGTCCTCCCACCTTTCTGCTCTGACTTTAGAGCTGCTCTAGAAACAGTGGACCGCTTGACAGAGTCGCTGGATTTCACTGATTATGCTTCACGGATTATTCATCCCATTGTGCGAACACTAGATCAGAGCCCTGAGCTACGAACAACTGCAATGGACACCCTCTCCTCTCTGGTCTTCCAGCTGGGAAAGAAGGTAATATTCTTTTTAGGCTTGAAAACTCATAGAAGGAGGGACTGTCCCAAAGCTCAAGGCTTTAAAGTTGAATATTTGTAATGCACTCATTCTGGATTTTAAAGAAAACAGATTTTTCTTCTCGTAATTGTTTCTGGAATTGGGAGTTACTGAAATCAAACTTTCAGAATTGGCTTCTTATAAGATCAATGAAGCAAAGGTGGAATTCTACTGCTCTTGGTGACACTGAGTAACTAGCTTTTGATGCATTCCCCTGTACAGTACCAGATTTTTATCCCAATGGTGAACAAAGTTCTGGTGCGACACAGAATTAACCATCAACGCTATGATGTTCTTATCTGCAGAATTGTAAAGGTGAGTTGACAAGTATGTAGTTGTTTGCATAAGGGCACTTTGGGGATGTTTTCATGTTGAAACAGGTGTATCTGGAAACTTCACTTTGAGTTACTCATAAAGTGAAGAATGGTTGTTGCTGTATTTGTGTGTTAAATATAGCTTTTTAAGGAGACTTTGAGATTGCATTGGGAAAATAGTTTATACCAGTTGACAATAATTTCCTATAGAAAAATTATGGCAAGTTCTAGGTAAGAACTTAACTTGTAACCAGTGTCATTACTTTTTTTTTCCTCAGTAGTTCTTAAATGTGGATTTACCCTATTTTTTCCACAGTTTCAGGTCTTAAGGAGACCTTGTTATCTCAGTGTTTTCCATAGTATTTCAAAAACTCAGTAACTGCTCTGCAATTTGATTAGCGTGGAACAAGCAGCACACTGCTGTTCTCAGCTTACTAGTGAGTCAAATAGGAAAGAATGCTTGTTTTAAGGTGTATTATTTTGGATTTTAATACTAAGAGCTAAGATTTCTTAACAGTTATCTTGAATAGAAAAGGGATGTCATTTGAGTACTCTGGTTTATAAGGTGTAATCATTATAACGAAACACAGCTGTTTGCTTCACAAATTTTGCTGTGAGATTGGATAGTGCTCTGAGTTTATCATCCATTTGGCTTGTAGAAAATTGGTTTTGCATGTGTGGGTGTGATCTTTATTGTAAGCCATTTATTGTAGGGCTATACTCTTGCTGATGAAGAAGAGGATCCCCTGATTTATCAGCACCGAATGTTGAGAAGCAACCAGGGTGAAACTTTGGCCAGTGGTCCTGTGGAAACAGGTCCCATGAAGAAATTACATGTTAGCACCATCAACCTGCAGAAGGTAAGACTGGAGCGCTGCACAGCATGCGTTTGCTACTGAAGGAGGAGCTGTTGTGTCACATCTAAGGAGTTTGTCCAGTGCATCTAAACTATATTTATTTACATCTCTTTTCTGTTGCCAGCTCTGTACAAAACTGAGGTCAAAGTAGTGTCTGAGACTCTCTTTAAAATTAAAAGGTGCTAAGCAACTTTAAAGATAGGAGCAGCTGAATTATCAGAGTATTAATAGCCATGAAGTAATGTTGGCACTTTCTTGTTATGTGAAGTATGAACAAAACTTCCTAGATCACAAGGAATGATCTGTAGCTTCTAGAGAAGTCTATTTCAGAGCCTCTGCCTTTTTCCATCAGCCACTTCTCTTATATCTTGTGCTATATTCTCTTGAAGCCAGTATAGAACTTAATAGCTAAGCACTGGCTAATCTGAACAGTTAATGCACGTAGCACTCAGTTCAGTAGTGGGATGGATTGGTTTGAAAATGCTGGACTTAACTCAAAATGTAAAAATTACATTTTTTAAGTATTTTTAAGCTGATGTTTCAACAGTGGCTTCAGCTCTTGATGTATTTTTGTAGGGAATTATTAATGTTAAATACTTGGCATGTCATGACAATAATACATTTAGGGAAGATTTCTTAGAAATGAGACTGAAGTACTGCAAATTATCTGGTAAAGGTAACGGATTTCAGTGAATTGAAAAGGGAATCTCAGTAATGTGATTTGGAACTGTAAAGAAGTAATGCTGCCTGCTGATGGATTTCTTCTGCTTTTGGAAAGTGCTTCATTTGGTAGTTGAATTGTCTTGCTTTGTACTGCAGGCCTGGGGAGCAGCAAGAAGAGTTTCCAAAGATGACTGGTTAGAATGGTTAAGAAGACTGAGTTTGGAGCTACTGAAAGATTCCTCCTCACCGTCCTTGCGCTCATGCTGGGCCCTGGCTCAGGCATATAATCCCATGGCTCGGTAGAGTAATTCTGGTTTTTTTTCGGATCACTTGAAATTGCAGAGGCAAGCCAGGTATTGTAAGGAAAAAGAAAGTTAGTTAAAAGCTCTTAGGTTCCATAAATAGAGATAGTTCCTGCTTTGGGACAAATCAAATAGCTGGCAACTTGGTTTCATTTCCACCCTTCCCAGTTGGCTGCTCCGTGATGTGCACAAATCTTTCAGTGGAATTCTGCATATTAGTCTAGAAATAACATAAGGCCCGTAAAAGTGATGCTGGAAAAACAGCAGAGTATGAAATAGTTTTGAGGATCTACTGTGGGTGAATAAAAATGCCTCTGAGTGGAATAAGGTGCAGTGCTTTATTTCTTTTGCAACCAGTATGTGTGGAGAAACTTTGAGTTTCTGTAAGCAGTTGCCTGTTTATCTCTTGGTTATATGCATTTGCACATCTCTGTGCATATGAATCTGACTACTGCTGTTAGAAAAGTGTTCATTCCTGGTTTAATTTTGTCTTAATGTGAGTTTTATCATTTTTGAAATAGAAGGGCAAACAGCATGTTCCTAGGTAGACAGAGGTAATACTAGTGTCCTCCATGTATACTCCATGCATCTGAAACCCATCCCACAGTATTTCTCCGCAGTACTAGCAGTGATAAGAGCGGTCACTGTATCTGTTTTTCATCACCTTTCCTGCTTCTCAAGCTTTGCCACTAATGCAAACTCCAGCTATTGCAGTCCTCTAGTGAGCACAGAAAACACAAGTGTTGCAGCATGTGTGTCCAGAGAAATGTACAATCATCTTTTTCACTACATTCACTTGTGATCTAAGACAGAGTAAGCCTGGGTCTTCACAGCAGAAGAGAAGATCATCCTTGTCGCTGTGAAGAGTTGGTCTAGCCTAACATACTTGCTAGCATGTGATAGTACAATATTTCTACTCTTGTAGTATCTCATCCTATTATATATTTTTAAAATGCAAGTTTCACTAAGTATTTGGTACAGAAGTTAGCTTTATAAAAGCTAATCACTCTTTATTGCAGGTAGACATATAAATGCATTTTGTAGCTCGCTCTCTCTGAATATGAAGGCAAGTCTACTGTCAAATAGACTTTTTCTCATGAATAATGAATCCCCACCTCTCACTCTTTTTGCTTTCCTCCTCAGAGATCTCTTCAATGCTGCTTTCGTTTCATGCTGGTCTGAACTGAATGAAGACCAGCAGGATGAGCTGATCCGAAGCATTGAATTGGCCCTGACTTCTCAGGACATTGCAGAAGTCACTCAGACACTGCTGAACTTGGCAGAATTCATGGAACACAGTGACAAGGTAGAGGTGCTGTTAAGCAACTCTTTTTCTAAGGCTGGCTAGCTGGCTGATGTCTAGTCTCTGGAAAGGGTGTGAAGAGTTCATTCATACTTTTTTCCTTTTTTTATACTCATCCTGCTTTTGATGTATGTGCTTCTACCCAGGGTCCATTGCCTTTGAGAGATGATAATGGCATTGTCCTCCTGGGGGAAAGAGCTGCAAAATGTCGAGCATATGCCAAGGCCCTTCACTACAAGGAGCTGGAATTTCAAAAGGGTCCCACCCCGGCCATTCTAGAGTCTCTCATCAGGTAGGACCACAACTGATGAGATTTCTACTCTTGCATCAGTACCCCATTTAGGATACCATTAGGATGAATCTAGACAATTCTTAGCATTTCAGTCTCTGCCACAAGACTTTTTTGTAGGCTTACTAACTAGCTTGCAGATGTACGCTCCTAGCTGCTGAGTTCTGCCCTTCTATTATGCGGTTAATATTGTGATAGAAGCTGTGTGAAGTTGCGCAGGAAAAAGTGGAGTCTTCTGATTTCCACCTCTCACCCTTAAAGTTCAGTATGGGATGTCGTGGTGTGGCTGTAAGTTAGATGAGAGAGATTTCTACACCTACATACAAATAAGCCAGAAAGGCTGAAGTTCTTGATTAAAATTTCTCATCAAATTCTGCTCATCTAGCTTAGGTCTCATTCTTCATAGATCAAATAGAAGATACTATAACAAGAGTGTATTGTTTCCTGAGCTTTGTCAGCAAGAAAGATGTTAGCCTGAAATACCTGCACAGGACTTGGTACTAAACTACATGGATCTCCACTTCGTATCACAGAAATGTTAACTCTACCATTTGAGATGGACAAATTGATTTTGGTTGAGCAGAAACTTAGCTTTGTCTGTATGCAGTGAATTTTTAAGCCCTCCTACTTCCTTGGAGTTGTGCTTTCCTGTTTTTTCCTCTCTTTTATTCTTTCATCCTTTGTCATCTCTTGTTTTTCTGAAGAAAATGTGGAATTCAGTGTATTCCCTTTCCTGGCCTCAATCACTTGTGCAGCTATTTCTTTGTGCATCAAAAAGCAAATTAAGGAGCTAGGACTTGAAGTAAAGCAGGATTAAAAATGAAAGACAATTTATTAGAAATGAAAAAGTTTAGAAACCTTTAAAACCCCATTTTATAGACCACAGTTAAAATAGTTCCAACTATAGTTCCACACAGTTGAAATTTACAGTATGAATAGTCAAACATATGTAAGGCAATTCCCGAGACACCTTTATCTCTCATTTCACACAAGACTGAACAATTTAAATTAGATTCAAACTCTCTTTAAGGTGAATAAAAATAGATATATTAACTATAACTATCTTTTCCAATATATTCAAACAATGGTATGGCTACAGGAGGAGTCTCTTCCTTTTTTAACTGTTATTTTTAACACTGTGTTATGTAAGGGAGAAACATACTGATTTTTGACATAACATCTCTAGGTAACTTGTAACTGGGGTAGTTTTCAGAACAGATTTTAATATTCCTCAGTGCGGTACGCTAGCAAACATTCCTTTACATTTGAATAACTTTTGGCACTTATGGATTCTCTGTGTACTAGTGTTTTGCTCATGGATACAGCGGTTTTAAGTGTTGGAGTTTTTTGGCTGGGTGGCTGGATCTGGATTTTTTTGCTAACCTGCTGTTCTCTCTTAGTCTTGCTGACATATAGCACACTTGTGTTCTAACTTGAACATAATTTGATGGCAGCCAAGAAAGTTGCTTTCTAGTTTATCAACCTTTAGGTGATCTGTGGATAGGAATAAGCATCCCGGAGCATGTGGGACAAATCATTCCTCCAGGGTTACTGTCTGCTAGGTGCAGCACTCTACGGGGACTTGAGGCAGTAGCAGGAGATGGCAGTCAAACTTCAGGAGAGAACCTGGGCAATAGTAATTAATGCAAAATTTTTGAGCTTCACTTTTTCCTTTGTGGGAATGTAAGCCACTTACTATACACTGAAGAAAGGTGCATCAGGGACACTTCTGACTGATTCCCCTGGTTTGAAATGAGTATGTCATTTTTGTGATTTGAGTCCCTCTTGGAAGGAGTTACTCAGTGATGCTTACTCTAGGCACTGAAGGAAAGGCAACAAGGAGGCTTTCTTTTTTCAGTCCCTGCCTAGCTGGTTAACACTAAGGCAACCCACTAGTCACAATGCTAGTGAAAACACACCAGTAGGTTTTCTGAAGGTGCTGTAAGTGCATTCTGTTCTAACCTATTATAACACAGTATTTTTCCCTTTGGGAAGAGCCTGAAGAGGAAGAAATAAGTTTGAGCCCCGATAACACTAGTGGCTGTGGCTGGTGCGTAGTGTGCCTTAGTGTTTGTGTGTGTACGTAGCCAGTATGTACCTGTTGCACATACTAGATGAAATGAACAATTATTTGGCTGATTTTGAGCTGTCCATTGCCCACCTTCTGTGCAGTGGCGTCATGTAGCTGTACAATCAAATATTGGTTCCCTTTATGGTTTGAAATCCTCTGGCCGGATCTTCATCTCAACTCTCTTCAGTGAATAGGTTGATCCATGCCATCCGTACCAGGTGATGCCATCCATATTTTTCGTGTGTTCTCCTTTGCGGTAGTAAACCCCGTTCAGATTGGAATCTGTGCAGCAGTTATACCAATACCCACCTTTTCAGAAAACAAATTAAGAGATACCTGGTGAGCCATTTACTTAAAACAGGTATGTTTTGTATTAATAATAAGAATTATCGCTCTTTTCTGAGGAGAGTGACCAGAATGTATCATTTAATCCCTGGAGCCTGTGGCCCTTATAGCTGGGATTGCAGGTAAATTCAAAACTTTACATAGATACTAAATACATAAAGGCTTTACAGTTCCATAGTCCAGTTAGCCCAGTAGCTTTTCATTTAGTTGCTCATTCCTCTTAGGATATTTTCTTGACAACTTTCTGTCTCTGAGAGTTAGCATAGGAAATGAATCTGGGTTCTTAGCTTGGGCATCTTAGGGCATTTAAAAGGTTTCTGGACTCCAGGTAAACTGCACTATTTTATTGAGACTGATATCAACAATTTTGTTTGCGTGTCATACAGGGGCGCAATGGGGAAATTAAAAATAAAGGGCAAGATGCAATGAAGGCAATTATCTTTGTGACAGACCTCATATAAAGATAATAAATTGAATGAAGAGAGTAACCTCATTAGAGGCTCTTAATGGAGTAGGAATGAAGATTAGAATTGAGGTTGAACCTTGAGGTGCATGTAGGATAATAATATAGGAGAATAATTACAAGTCCCTAATACTAGAACTTGAAATCTCATAAAAATGTAAGAAAAAATTAAAACCTTACAGATATACAGTAATAACTTCCTGCATCACTGAATTGCATCAACATCTGAGATAGTCTGGCAGATTGGCAGATACACATAATGGGCTGGATAACAGCATGTGTAGGTGAGAGCATACACTAAATCATTTGAAGAGTACTGACGTATATAACATACAGTCTGGCTCTGTGTAAATCAGCTTTAACTGCCAGATTTCCCATAGAACCAATAAGCGTGCGTTCCAGAATTGGTCACCTCTCCCTCGATTTGCCAGCCAGATGCTACTTACTAGTTACTTGGAAAGAGGGAGTCTTGGGCTCTCTACAAATTACCCAGGCAGCTGTCTCAGGAGAGGAAGGTGTTTATGCATATTTTACCTTTGCGGAACCGGGCACAGTCATCCACACACTTGTCATTGTCCTTGTCCTTCGTGCTGAAGGCTGTGTTGTTGTGGTACCTTAGGGAATCACGCCCTGTGTTGCCAGTGTAGTTCCCCACAAAAAGACGATAGCTATTTATTTCATTGCTCAGGGTGAATTGCTTATATTGTGCATAGCGTATGTTACCTTCCCAGTCCTGCCACAGAACAATGAAGAAGAAATAGGTCCTATTAGAATAGTTACGAAAAGACTCCAGCATCTATGGTTTTCTACAGTGCATGTTGTGTATCTTTTCTCAGTCCTAGATTTTTCATGAGGTTTTTTTCTGTCTCAGACTGCAGAAACTTATCTGTTAAGGCAAAAAAAAACTTTCCAGAGCAAAGCATCATATCAAGTCTTATCTGCACTGGTATTACACAATATGTATGGAAACTTGGTGCACAGCTCTTGCATTCAACATCTGTCTCAGTGTGCTGTCTCAAGTAATTTTTTTTCCTCTCTGAAAGAGTGACTTTTAGATATAAAGCCTTTCAGCTCACTTTTTCCATTATACGTATCCCATCCTTCAAAGCTATTGTAGTAGCTATAAACTAGTCTAAGTCAAACACAAGCCTTGAGTAGACTGTAGAAATTGTTTTGCGGTAATACAATGCAAACTCTTTTGTACACAGGCTGGAAGGGAGTGCTACAAAATGAGAAGACTCAGAGTCTTTAAAACTTTATGGGACATCTCTGTGAATCTTTAAATCTGAGGTGGTCAGCAGTTCGATCTCCGTCTGCAGTGGGTTCCACAGGATTCTCTAGAGCCCCACATGTTCGCTAAGACACAATCTGTATGCAGACAGAAGGTTGTCCTACTGACTTTGCACGGTGGAGAACATAATTCTGTCTTGTCCTTGAATGTATCGCTAGGTCTATCCTACTTCCTTCTCCTGTAATTAAAGCATGCAAATTCTTTGGGCCTCCTGTAGAGATAGGAGATGGTATCTGCTACTAGAGAATCACTTTGTACAAAAACCCTTTTGCTGCTGGAATTAAGAACTTAATTACCTCCAACTCCACTCGCAGAACAGTGGGGCGTCTTGAAAGTCGGTAGATATTTTCATTTCCCAACCAAAAATCTCCCTGAATATTGCCAAATCCTTCCCTGTATTGTTTCCAGTCCCTATTGAAAGATGTCAAACCAACTTTACGTCTTTGGATGATAGTCCAGCCGCCTCCATCTGTCTCCATGTCACAGAACACCTAGAACAGGAAAAAAGGCAGTGTTTACTTGTCAGTAGACTTATTCTCTTAACACAAGGCAAGACATTATTCCAGATTTCAAAACTTGAAGAAATCCTATTTTGTTTAAAAGTCATGGAAAAAATTTATTAAATGAACCCTTTTTCTGTTTTCCCTCTAAATGTACCCTCTTTCCTTCCTTGAAGTTTGCCTACATAAAGATGCTGACTCAAAGTGCAGGGTATCATAACTCAGTACGTGCTCTTTTCATCTCTGTGGTAGATAAGTATTTCTTGATTATATTTGAAAAGACATGTAATATACATTATGTACTTGACATCCTTACCTCCAGATCTGGGCTCCCCAAAAATTCATCAGGAGGTAGCTTGTAAACACCAGAGATTCGGTAGTTCCTCTGGTAAAGTGATGAGCAGTCATAGACAGCATCTACTTGAATCAGAACCAGAAAGTAAGAATCTGAACAGCAAGAACTACTCCGCTAAGTGTGGTTTCTGTAAAGCTTAGTTTGTAATACAAGGAGTAATTAAGTGAAGACGACTTTCCACAAGTCTAACGTTTTCCTGAAATGGTTTAGTTTTGATCAATGCATGCATTGGAAAAAGAGGTTGCAGCACTGGGACTTTGTAAGGTTTTCTTTTCTTGTTGTTTTTTTTGAGGTTTTTTTGTTTGTTTGGGGTTTTTGTTTTGTTTTTACCTCTTCTATCCAAAGAGACATCTCTTCTTTCTCTTCACATTGCTACTGTGTGTGTCCGTGCTGGAAGGTTAGAAGGGATATATTTACTGTCCCCCTCCCAAATAATAAAGGCTTATCCTAGGCCTGCTGCCAGATGCCTGTTTTGACTGTGTGCTTGAACAGGTTAGCTAAGTTTGTGGATGAGGCATATTTGCTCAGCACTCCTTGCGCTAGAGTCTGTGACGGAGATGGTGGCTTTTAGCTGCAGTCAATCTGTCAGTCTCTGCAAGCCTCTTTTCCTCCCTGTGCAGGAGCTGACTTGAAAATGGTAAAATGCACAGCTATTCTTCTGAGGCAGGTAATACTAGCTGAAGCAAGGCTTTATCCATTCCGACACTTTTCAATTTAGTACAGACTAAATGTCTCTTACGTGGTGAGGTGAGACATGTCTGTTTTAAATACCTTCTGGGCCAGTTTCTTCTGTGTGTTATTGTATTTTTTCCCAAACCTTTACTACAGCTCCAAAGAGATTCATTATGATAAAAATTTTGTTTAAGACCTATTGTAAACAGTGGTGTGTCAAAACTAGCTGAGTGGAACTTTTTGTAAGAAGAATTTAGTAAATAGATTTAGAAGTTTTTCCTTTGCATTTAAAAAAAAAAAAAAAAAAAAAATCCAAATGAAGTCTTTTGGCAAACCCAGTCATCCCAGACAACAGCAGTCTCTTTTTAAGGAAGTTTTAAGCTTGTTGCAGTGAATTTCATGTTAAGAGAAAAGTCAACAAAAGTGACACTTTCTTCTAGAAGTGGCTTTACAGGTAGCTGATCTACAAAATGCACCTGCATTCCACATTTAGTACAGGCCTGTGCAATCACTGTGTGCAGTGAAATTTTCCCTTAGGGAAGAGAGAATTTGGAACAATTTAACTGTGTTCTGGCTAGGCTTATATCACAGTTTGCGTCGTGCATCATCGACAGCCTTGAATTTTTGAGAATTATCATTCAAATAATGGATCACTCTTTTAGTCTGGTTCAGAGATAATCATAAAGATATACTTAAAAATCTCCAGTAATGCTTGGAGACTATTTCTAATTGTTTTACCAACTTCTAGTCCCCTGTCAGCACTGTGAGCTCAGAGATTATTACTGCCAGAGCCATTCCCTGATGAAGCCAGCTTGCTTTCTTTTTGGATTGGTGCTGTAGTGCTCAGAAAATGAAATATTAGACTGAGTTCCTCATTGTACCAATACAGTACCTGTTCAGTTTTTCCACTCCTTGATAACAGACATACAGATATTAAAATACAGCTGGATCTTTGGACTTTTGACAGATAAAATCGAACTAGTTTTCTCAGGACCACCTGCCTACAAAAGTATTCACTATGCATACTTGCTAATCACATTAGTGGGATGTGCTAGCATTAAGAACTAGTTGTTAGTTCATTTTGTGCATTAAAAGGTGTATCTGGGAGCTTGGCAACTCCCTTCTTACCAGCTGAAGTTTGTGTGACCGTCTGAGCTGCCTGGAGTTGCATGATATCTATTTGGTTGTTCATTTCGGAGTATTTGCTCTCAGCATCAATGAGGCGGGACTCCATCTGCTTGGTGCTCCCCTCCAGCTCCATCACCTGCATGACCACGTTCACCCAGTCACCTTCCTGCTTCTTGCTCAGCTCCTGCAGCATTCTGCTCAGGTTGGCTACTTGCAGCTTGAGCTCCTTAATCTCATTGCAGCAGCCTGTCATCTTGGACTGTGCATTCCCGTTAATTGTTCTCCTTTTAGGAGGCTTCTGCAGCAGTGCTGGATAGATTGCCACAGACACAGTGACAATGCAGAGCCATGCCAGCTGAGCAGTGGATCTTGCTGGCATTTTTGCTTACAGCAAGAGAAAACTTCCAGCTGACTGCGGGTAGTCTGAATGCAGCTGGGGTAGGTATGAAATGTTCTCCAAGTGCTGCAGCAGACTGGTACCTAGCTTTCTTCCAATGAAGTGAGTCTCTGAAGGTGGAGCCTGAAGAAGTAGCTTTTTTCCAGACCCCTCCTGTCAGAGTCTATGCACTTTGGAAGTCTGTCTCAAAGCATCTTATATACTATTTTTCTGTTTACCTCCACCCCCCGAAGCTATGAAGAGCTTTCTGGCCCCTCCCAGTTCATCTGTTCATATCAGGTGTTTACAGGGTGAAACTGAAACAGGTTTCAGCCAAGAAAGGTTGGGGAGAGCAGCAGAGACTTCACTCAGTTCTGTTTTGAAGGGGTGTGGGAGAGGGCTAGGAAGTGAGGAGAGTTTCCAGCAATTATTGCTTATTGGATTGTAGCCTTCTTGGTAACTAGTTCTGGCACTTCAATAGCATAAGAGCATTAGAGGTCCAGAATGTGAAAAGGCTGTCCAAACAGGATTTGTTTATAAAAGTTCAAGGAAGGTAACTCCCTAGCAGGTAGCCAGCCCTAGCTGCAAGAAGTCCTACTAATATATTCCCCAGAAGTTGTAGGAGGTAACTCCATGCTTGCAATATTTCTTAATTTAGATAATGTTTTAGCAAACTAATCAGCTCGGCATCTAATCGTACTCTCTCTGGACTCTACTGTCTCTGCACTATTTGTTTTGTAGAATTCAGTGGTGTTCTTTTTAGAGAGGGGATATCTGAGGGTGGGATGGAAAGAAGTCTGCAAAATATGTAAGTCAAAACCCATGCCTCTGTCTACTCATAGTGGACAAGCAAAAGGGACATTAAGTAATGCTGAAAGACAGTCTACTTAAAAATTGACAAGAGATGGGTTTTTTACAGGCGATGTGATTGGTCTAACTCCAGTATTATGGAGGCCAGTTTATTAACAGGATTTTAAGAGAGGAAAATCTATGGGTAATTAAAATGTCCACAGTTCCATGAAGTGTAGCTTTAAGAGTAAATCTTAAATCTGTAGACATTCAGAGTATAGGTCAAGTATCAGCTGGCTGAGATAGTGCCTTCCAGTCTCCTCTTTTATATCTTTCAACAGTTCAAGTTGGTTATAGTTGTTTGATCCCGAAGTAGAACCGTTTCAGCAATGGTGCAGCCTTTTTGCAAAAGGTCTGCAACTTTTGTTCTAGATCCTTACGGATAAGTTGTTTCTCCACAGCCCAGCTGCTCTGTAATTGCCCGACATGTGGGTTCTTGCACGTTCCTGCAAAGTTTCTAATTGTGATAACTGGCAGAGATAAGATGCAAATGAGGGAGTAAATGTATCTGCTCCTGGGGTAAATGCCATTAAAGCTTCTTGGTGTCCAAGAAAGGAAAAGAAAGCTAATCTTGCTTCTCTAACAAAGAAAATGAGGACAAACCCAACTGAGACATGCTATCCCATTTAGACTTCTTTTGCTGATCCAAAGTGGTAGCAGAATTTCTGCTTAATCAGAAAAGATTAGAAAAGCCTTGCTGATCTGACATCCACTTTTAGAGAAATACGAAGCACAGTTTCTTCTTGGTGCAGTTTTTCTTCGTCCTTAGCTTTGTTACACTTGTTGCTAGATGCTTTGTTTCTTCCTCTGATTTGCACCACAGCTGGCTAATAGTTTTTCTGCAGAACAGTAAAGAGAGACCCCACAGGGTGCAAAGACTTAAGAAGATGAAAGCATCAAAGCACTGAAGGGGTGCAATAGGAATACAGATGTTTCACAAACCTGAATTTTCTTAGGGGAGGAAGAGGGGATCTTTTGGAGGAGGTCAGAATTAGACATCTCCAAACAGGCAGCGTGAACGTCTTGGGTTTTGTTGTGGGTGACTGCCTGTGTGCAGTACTTCAGGCAGAAACCACTGTAGTTTGTAGTATCAGCTGATGAGGCTACTGTGTGGTATTGGTGACCTGAGATACTGCTAGAGATGTGCAAGTACAATTTGATTAAAGTACTGAGGATACCTTCACAGCAGACGTAGGCTTCAGTCACGTTCTTGTCATGGACATTCCAGAAACCTTCCATAGCAAAATTGCTTTTTATACTTCAGACCAGAAAGTGCCACTGCACACGGATGAAAGCCTGACCTTTTTGTTCTGCCTCTAATCCTGTCTGAGCCCTCTTCCAGCTGGAGCTTCTGTCTTTCCCAGGGGCAAATTCTTCTCAGGCTTCCTGTGATGAGAAACGTGTTTTTGTCGAAGTTGGAACAAAGCATAGGACAGGCCAGTCTCTGGCTTCTCTGCCCCAAAAAGCCACTCTGCTAACACCCCCACCTTGTTACATAGGACTTCAATCCACTCTGCTGCTGCTCTCATTCACCATAACTCTTCTATCTGTCTGGTACAGTCTGAATTCACACACCCTCACATCATGAGGGGCAGATGTGGAAGGGGGGAGCCACTTGTAGGTCCATGCATTCCCTCTTGATACAAATTTTGGAAGGATCCAGGATTCAGCCAAATTCTCTGTTGCACACAGATATTATGAAACAGTGTAGAAAGGCCTCCAAATCCCCTCTCTAAACTGGAGTATTTAATTGGAAATGAGACAGCCAGGGTTTTATTTTGGGTTCAGCCTCTGATTTGTGTATCCTAATGCAAGCCATCTTTCTTTTGTGTACTTTGATTTACCTGTTTTAAAACAGAGATAATACTTGTTTGTTCTCTCACTTTGTTCTGTGTAAGGGGCTGACAACAGACATATTACGCAGGAATGGAAAAGAGCACGAATCTTCCCATCTGTCATTACTTTTGAGGAAGCATTAAGAGAGATTTGGGCAGACGGATCTCTCTGGGCAGAGACCTTAGCCTTAATGGGATTTGACTTCTTTATGAGTATTTGAAAGATGAATCTTTCCCTGTTGCATGGAGAACTGAGTGTAGTCACTTAGGGAGCAATAGCTACTGATCCTAGTCATTGCCAGATTAGATCAGCTGTAGAAGTTGACAGTCTGTGGGAAACTGTTCTACTGTTATGTACCCGTGTACTTACAACTTGAATTCAGGATCCTGTTATATTTTGGAAAGAGGCATAGTTTTGGACGTAGCTAGGGAGAAACTAGTCCTGTGATTACTGAGTGGGTCCTAGTCCTATTTTTTCCTTTCCCCCAATACCGATAGAGAAATCGAGTATCACTTGGTCTGAAATCCATTGCCCTAGTTTTCCTCCATTGTATTTTGTATGTGGAAATATTCTTCTACATGGTAGCTAAAAAGATGAGATCCTAAAGTCAAGAACGAGGCAAATCCTTTTTGACTTTGTTAACAATGTAGGTTTGAAGTGGTTGGGAGAGTTGAGTCTAAACATGGTTGCAGTGAGTATGTACCCTACGCTTATAATGTTGGTTGATGTTACCAAATTCAAGTATATTAGTATTACTTGATTAGAACCAGATACCTCTTGTCCCTGGAGGGGCAGATTAAATCAGAGGTGGGTTTAAATGACTGCCTTCTCTGGGAAGCTGTTCTGGCAGGTGTATGTGAAGCTGAGACAAGAAGAAAAGCTCAGTGCCCTGTGGCTATTTATTTGGTAGCCAGTCATTGCAAAACCCTTAATACGCATCCGGCAAATGCTTAGAATCTAGCATTCCTGGTGCTTGCTGAGATGGCAAAGGCTCTCACCAGCTCTCTGCTGGCAGATCGCAGGAGTCCACACTTTGTCGAAGCTCTGTGAAATACTGCTTTCCCCTCCCAGGAAGTGTGAAACTGTTCACCTCTGGCTTTGGAGATGCTCATAGATGTTCTAATGTTCACTCTGCTATAACTTTACAGTAATGACTAAATCCCTAGTAAAGTAAAATAAAATTGTTGTCTACTGCAAATAATTATTGTAAATCTCTGAAGTTATGTAGGAACAGGTGCAACAAGTGAGAGGGCCTGATGAGAAACACTAATACTTCCTGCAATCATTTGTGATTTCTTTTTTATCTAATGTATTCTTTCTTTGCATAGCAAATACACAAAAACTCTGGCTCTGTGTTTCACCTTTTTCTGCTAAATATCTTTCTTGGCAATTTTTTTTTCTTCTCTACCTTAACTGAATCTGGTTAATAAAGAATAGGTGATAGAAAACCTTTTGCAG
Organism: Fregata magnificens; assembly: GCA_013389945.1. Classification (NCBI taxonomy): domain Eukaryota; kingdom Metazoa; phylum Chordata; class Aves; order Suliformes; family Fregatidae; genus Fregata; species Fregata magnificens. The sequence continues at coordinate 507,568 of WAAD01042685.1, forward strand.
CCTGAGCAGCAAGGCTGTCTAAGAATTTTATTGTAACGGTTTTCACTGCTTTTCATTTCAAAGCTCATGAATTTTTGTGTTTAATTTGCAAGCATTTATATCAAGATTGGGAA
>WAAD01042686.1:2916-14202 GCA_013389945.1 Fregata magnificens
GTTGCAAGACATTTAGATTTTTTTTAAACATACAAAAAGCCACAACCTTAAAATTCACCCAAAAAAACTTATGATACTTGCTCCAAATTATACAGCACTAGTATGATGGAAAAATCTCACCAACAACTTGTTAAACAAGGTTGTTTTAACAGGGCATACAACATTTTCCAGAATGGGAATCAAATGCCCTCCCTCCAGCTCTCCCCTAACCACAATGGAAAATCCTTCCAGTCTAAGATATCTTTTCCTAGTTTGTGAAGCTTGAAAAGTTTTACTAATTTTCAAGTTTGAGAAGCTGCTTAAATCATACATTTGACATTCATATCCTCGGTTTCTAGTAAAGAGGAGCTAAATGCTACTGTAATTAATTGAAGAAAATAGCAAAATAAAAAATTAAAACCACTGCAAACTTAAACACAGAAAGAACACTTACAACAAAGTTGTTATAGAACCTGTTCATTGCAGAAACAGAAATAAATGATCTTCGAACAGCTTCAGATGAACATTAACTTTACAGGGACAAGGAGCCCATCAATCAGCTAAGATAAAACTTGAGCTTTTACTACAATAGACTAGCAATAAAAGGAAAGTATTTATGTGCTGCATAGTTGCTTAGCACTTGAAAAAGTCTTAAAGTATCTGTTTATGAAAGTTATTTTGAAAGCACTTTAAAATAGTTATATTTCATAATTATACTTTATCTTTCAACTTAAGTAGAAGTTGCAAACAAAGTTAGGAAGTCAAAAAACATGGACTGCAAGCTCACTTAGATTTCTAGGGACAGTTTTAAGTAGAATCTATAAAAGGAGGAACTAATGATTCAGGAAATGCGACTCCCACTCTAAGGTCAGGAAACAGACTATGTTGTTCCCAATTTGAATGATGAGATTATGTTCATTGTTCCAAGGGATGGCTACATGACTGTGAGGTCTCATATGGGAAAATTATTTCCCAATTTCCACTGCATAAACATATTAGCATATCTTATTTTGAACAAACAAAACAATCTTATTGTTTAAAATCAAGGCAAAATTTTCGCTAGAAATTGTCCATTTTATCCCGGAGGCAACAATGTTAAATGTTTGCACATTTTATTAGTTTAATAACAGCCATGCATTTTCTCATAGTTATATTAATTCTAATAGATTCCCATGGAAGTCATGCTGAATACTTGCAATAACTGATATACAGAGCTTCTCCTCCATACCACGGAAGTGCTAAAAAGCTCTTGAATGCAGTAATACTATTTCTTTTGTCCTCTCCATCGCCCCTAAAAATGATTTTTCTTTGTTTCAGCAGCTATTCACAAAACTTCTCCAGAAGTTTGTAAATTCTAACACAAATGAGTTACAGCAACTGCAGCTCAACTGAAGCTTTGTGGAAAGACACAATTTATATTCTTTTGTTTATAACACCACTATCCTTCAGATACTTTGAAAAGGCTGCTACAGTCAGAGCATTTCTCTGGCATTCTGTTGCCTATCAACTCTTGCTTCTTCAGGATCTGACAAAGGCTCTGGCAGACTTGGCTGGAGGACTCAAAGTCTTTACCATCAGTTCTTACCCTCTTCCCTCTACTGGAGGCAGAGAGAGCAGAAGCAGAAAACAACATGTTAAAATTCATAACCCGATGTATTTAGCTTAAACTGCTGAAGTGCTTAAGTGCCTTTGCCATGAGGGAGGGAAGTAGATAGGTCAGATAGGGAAGAAGACAGGGCAAATAGCTTGGCCAATATTACACTGCTGTAGCTCTTTGCTTCAGCATGTGGGAAGAATATTTGCAAGTACTCTGACATCCAAAGAAAATATATCCTGAGCTTCCCAAAAACCTAATCTCCATAACTCCAAATATTACAGACTGCCTGCTGATCACTAAATCTTTGTATCCTAGACAATTCTTCATTACAGAAGTGATGTGAATTAATGACAAACAGATTGCCACCCTATCTGCAGCCCCGTGAGGATGTTAACAAAAGGATGATGCCACAGTGGATACTGGTCTTCCTCAGATGCTGTGCTATCAAAGAGCCTGAAGTGCTTTTTTGGTCTTGAAGGGAAGAAAAAAAATGTCAAACACCCAAGTGAGATAGTTTTTATACTTAGTTCATTATCCTTTATAACTCTTTCCTATATTAAATATTTTAAAGGAAGATGAATGAGACCCAGGCATGGTTATTTCTAGATTAAGAAGTTTATACTTAATTCTGTCAGTCAGTGACAAGATGCTCACTGCTGTTTTAATATGAAAGGTGACAATGGTGGTCTCCTGACTCAGACTGCACTTTTGGCTTTGACATCTTGTATTGAAGAGTTGTGCATGCATTACCTTTCAGCTGAGTGGCCAAAGATTTTGGGTTATCATCTCTCACGCAAATGAGTGCTCCTCTAGCCTCTGCCCTCCCTTATGCTGCCAATTATTCTGCATAGCCTCCCTCTCTGCCAGCAAAGTCGTTCAACTTTCCAAAGTTTCTGCCATATGAGTAAGTGCTGTCCATCACTGTAATTTTCTGTTGCTGCAGCTGAAGCAACCTTAGAAGAACACAGACAGAATGTGAATGTTAACAATATCACACATTTCTGTGCCTCTTAATCTGAAATCTATGAGCCAACGATATTAGTTTTGAGTCAGAACAGATAGTTAGTTTAGACACCAATGTATCAAGCGTACACTTATCAAAAAGATTTTTCCATCTCAACTTAGTGTTGAATTCCATTCAACTGTGGTGTGTCTGAACTTCCTGCTCTTCTCTTACATGTGTGTGGCACCTGAAATTTTTCCATTGCAGTCTTGATGATTTCCAAATCAGCATACATCAAGCCTCAATACTACAGTACTCCAGGACAACCCACTTGATCTTTCCCAGTGCTATCAGTGGCCTCTAATGCTACTGTGTATTAATGTATATTTCAGTTGGAAGGGACTTTCTAGTCCAACTGTCTGACCAAAAGTTAAAGCATGTTATTAACGGCACAAACTGCCTTCCAACTATTGACAATTCACTGATAATTCCCATAGTTCATTTCTCAATAATCCCTTATGAGGGACACTGACAAGCAATTCTTCAGTCTTTTAACCAGAGTAAAAATTAAATATCCTACTAAACCAATAATTATCTTTACTAAAGACATTGTCTTGCCTTATGCTTAATAAGATGTTCAGTTCTTTTGAAGACATTTCAGATGGCTTTCAGAAGACCAAGATAATGTTTCCCTAGTCTTCCCAGGAATTCATTTCTTGGAATTAATCAAGTATATTTAGTAACTTCTTATTCTGACTGTTACTCAACTTCTTCAGCACTTCAACTAATTTGAAGATTCTTCAAAATCCATCAGTGATTCCAGCCAAGTTGATCTGTTCTTCTGAAAAACAAATTGCTCACAACTACTCCTCTTTCAACTCTCTTCCATGTACCACTCAAAGAGTCAGTCAAAAGCATCAGGTATCTTCTGGTACAGAAGTGAATACAAGGTTTTTCCATGTTCTGTATTTACTTGAACCCACCTGTTAAGGCCTCAGGCTTATGCAAGTTTCTTGCCAGAAGACTAGTAGGGTTTCACAAGATAATTTAGGCAATCCTTATTTTCAATATATGAAAATGTCTTACTTTTTGTAATTACTTTTGCTTGAAAAATCCCTGCTGAATTTACAATTTTCCATTTTTATATTTCACTTTCTATACATTTTAAGTTCATACTGAATTAGTGGGGCTAGAGCTCCATTGTCTTCACAAAAAAATGGTTCAGTCTTGCTATACTTATCTAAAATGCTTTTTTATTACTTTGGCATTGTCTTACATTCTTTGACTGCACTATGACATGCTAAAATTTATGTAAAATCCACATTTTTAAGATATGCTTAGACAACGTATGTTGAATCAAAGATTTCAATATCTTCATTTCTACTTCTTTTATATATATATATCTACATAACACTCTGGGCAACTGGTTCTAGGTGGTCCTGCTTGAGCAGGGGGGTTGGACCAGATGACCTCCAGAGGACCATTCCAACCTCAACCATTCTGTGATATTTATCTACTACACTTGTTTCTACTAATTTTCTTCCGATTTTTCTCTAAATGCATAAAAAAATTCTCTTTCATATATTCATCTACACAGACATTGTCTACCCTATACTCTCAGAACACAATTGCAACTAAACTCCTTCCACAGTTTGCATAAATTTAGATTTTAGAAAACCCATTCTTTAGTACTTCTAACTCAGAAGTTGTCTGCTCTTTAAAAACAAACAAACAAACAAACACACACAAACCAAAACATTAACTTCTGTCTTAACGAAATCCCCCAAAACACTGGTACACAGAGAACACTCAAATCAAAGAACTGAAATGGAGAAGTCTCCTGATCTGTACTTGATTTCTGTTAGTTCATATTGCTAAGGAAGAATGGGAGCAGTGAAAAATGGCTTAACATAAACGCAGTACTGATTACAGTAAGTTGGAAAACACTGTTTTCACACAGGTAACAACACACAGCAAAGTAAGAGTAGTTTCCTCTTCACTAAATCTTTATAATGCATAAAACCATTGAAGCACTTTAAGAGTACTTCCCCTGCATCCCCCATTCAGGTTGCCAGAAAACACACAGGAGGTTCACGACATTTACCCACTGGAGCAATACAGAAATATTTTGATGGACCTAACTGATTATTAAACAAAGCTGCTGATTAAGACATGGCTATGATTCCTATTGGGGACAGAAAGCAGGTGGCAGGAGAGAGATGCAACTGTTACTCAGCGTTTACTTATCAATGAATATTATCTACACAATGTATCAGCCTTGTGAAATTCTAGTGAAAATTGGCACAGTTGCCTGTATAACAGACTGAACACTGGCAAGGAAAATCCCAACATTTCATAATCAGGAAGTGTGTTCAAGTGGACAAGTAGAATATTGTAGAATTTTGTATTTACAGAACTGCTTTACAGTTTCTGTACAAGTATAATATAGAATGTGATACAGCATGAAGCAGGATGTCAGGGGAAAAGATTTTTTTATTCTGCTATGTAGAGCAAAACCAGAAAAAAATGCCAAAAAAATGAAAGAATGAGGAAAAAACACAGATGAAAAAAACCCAGACACAACAGATATTCCTGCTTTTAAGGTCAGCAAATTTTGTTTATTCATATTTGCTCCTATATTTACTACATTTTTTGAACACGTTCCATAAGGCATTGGGCTTGGGAAGGTGCAAAAAGTTGCTCACGGACTTAAGCATGGCATATTACAAGAGTCATGAGGGCAAAATCCACTTCTATCTGAAATTCAGAACAAAGTTTTTAAAGAAAAATTAGGAAGCTGTATCCATTAAACATTTGGGGGTAAAAGCTTAAAACTGATTTTTTTTTTTCCTTCTAGGTTACTATCTGCAAAAGGAGAAAGTCAAGTTTTGATCTACACTTAATTCTACTACTTCTATTTTACCTGAACATTTTTTTTTACCTGCAAGTGTAACAAGTAAGATTGCATGCAAAATCCATATTACATCTAATAAAGCCTACCAGAAGCTAGTCCCTTTTCAAACTAAACCAACCGTTTTGCATAAATTCAAACCTTAGGATTTGATGGTCTTCTGATAAAAAATAGGTACTCAGAGAAATATGAAACGCTTATATAAAAGTTAAACAAATGGTTCAAACAACATTTCAAAATTATTTTATGCAGTTTCATTTACAACTGCTTTAACAAAATTAACTGGAAGTTTTAGCTTAAATCACACATATCTTTCTTAAAGATGGGGATTCAACACAAAACACAGGAACTGTTTCAATGAAAACCAAAATAAACTACCTACAGAACGATCTATACGAATGCTATCTCCTGTGGGCCAGCAGTGTTTGCTGGAGTAGACGCTCAACTGCTCAGCAGCCTGCCTCTGGAAGAAATACCCAACTGTGGCATCATCCTGAGAACATCCACTGAGGGGTACCCGGACATTGGAAGCACCTGACACTGCAGCTGCAGGGATGGTGTGAGCAGCGTTTCCACCTGAATTGGGCCCTGATGTCGCTCCAACTACTGTTCCAGCCGGGGCAACCCCTACTCCAACCCCACTGGCTTCCTGACCAATGTTCGCACGCATCATTTCTCTGTTCTCCTGCCAGGCCGCTTCATTCATGCATAGGAGAACACATGGAATGCTCATTCCACATAGAAACCTAAAAAGAAGAAGTCTTGATAACATAAAAGGCTTTCCCACATATCTTTAAATATCTAGTTCTTATAATTAGGATTAAAAAAGTCCAAGCTATATAAGAACAATATTAATTGTCAAAATGTTTATTGATTTAAACTTTAATTTTTAAATACCATTACCAAACTGGGCCTCTAAGACAAAGTACCACAGATTTCTTTACAAGACAATATATTAATATGGTAGACTTCCATATATTATAAATGCTTGCCCACATATTTCCCTGCTAAAAACAATGAAAATATGATTTTCAATCATAATGGCAGCAGTTTCTTTTACATTATTACTCAGCATGATGTGCAAAACCAGTAATTCTGTCATACCGCTATCTCTGATTTTATACACTTGCAGACTATGTAATGAAGTAGCACAGAAGACTGACTTCTCCATCTGAACTACATCTCATTCTTACATGCCAGCCTCAGTTTTTCTTTCAAATTTGTTAAGCTATGTAAGATTCTAACACAGTAATTGACATTAAACTTCTCTAACCCACATGATAGTACATATTGGGGTTTTCACAAAATAAAGATTTCGGGCTCAGATTAAAACGAAGTTTGCCAACTCATTTTTGAAGCATTTAAGTCTTGGCTTGAAACAAGTATAGATGACAACAGCAAAAATCTCTCTCTGATATTGACAAAATCCTCTGCAGGAAAAAATACCTGCTCCTGCACACATACACTTAATGATGTCCACACATATTCTTAATCTGCCATAACTGATGTATTATCAATCTTTTAGTATGTAAATGGACCTTTTAAGGCAAGAGAACTACATATATAAAACCCAAAATATCCCCTACAATCTTAACTACGTACTTTTTGAGGAAAAAAAAATTAATTTTCAAGTCCAAGAGATGTCTCACTTCTCATGCTAAACAAGAGTGCTAAGTGCAAACAATAAAAGCTGACATATATGGAAAGATATTCAATCAGAATAGAACACTTAGGTCTGAAGATATAGACAAAAGAAACCACAGTCCTCTAATCCCTCTACACAATTCTACATTTTTAATCTTGCTTCATCGACTACTGAATGTCCAATCTTTAGGGAGATATATAGTATAGATAGATAGATACATGGTAGGAAGAGTTTTTTTATAATCTTGAACAATCTTGGTTTTGTGAGTAACACATAACATCTAAAGCTTTGTCGCATTATTACTGTTACAGTAGATATTTGCTTATTGTCAAAATACCCTACTAACATCAGTTCTGCAACTTCTTCAGACTAATGACTAACTTATCATTGTAGTATGCCCAGAACTAAAGTTTGAGCAGTATATATCGTAATGGAGATAAACAGCAAGATACTTGAAAAATATGAGTCAAAACAGACTCGTTATTTTTAGCTCAACTACACACAGTCATCTCCAGCGAGTCTAGCTTTGTATTTAATCAATATGCACATGCAAAGACTTATGGAACTAAACACACCAACCCAGCTTTTAAAAATTCACTTCCCCTTTGAAGAGATTTGTGAACAAATTCTATATGAAACCTCAGACCAGCCACACAAACAAAGAAAAAATGTATACAACTAGTTCAATATATCACTCAAAATTCTTCCTCAAAATAACATGGATGAAATCTAAGAGCAAAGTTATGAACATAGGTCTGACATGATGCTCATTTCCATTAGGATTTACATGCCAAGAGCTTTATAATGGTAAGAAAGACCACTAGACCTACTACCTGTAACTGAAAGTTTTGCCAATACCTCAATAGCACTGATGAAGCAAGAGGTAGAATTGTATGAAAAATGAAGACTGAAAATAATAAAAATTTAAAAATGTACACCAGATTACTTAGTCCAATGTACACACATATGTTGTAAAAATCTGCCTGTTAGAAAGGCTGCAGATGTGATATTTAGCACAGCCAGTAGAGGACAGAGGATCATATAACCGCTGTAAAGTTTAGTGGAAATAGATGCATATCTAGAACATCTAGTAAAAAAGTCAAATGTGGATTATTACAGAGATACTTTTGCTACATTTCAGAGTTTTACATTTCTTTCTCAACTCCTAAGATGGTCATCATAACCTTTTCAGACATATTTCTTCTACATGTCTAAACTGTTCTTAAATAACCAAGTTTAGGAAAAAAATCTATTAACCAATAATGAAATGTAATCTTTAAAGATATTGCTAGAGATGACATCTGGTCTCTATTTGTAAGCTAAACATTTCACATAGCAGCTTGAAGAGCTCTTGCCTACTATTCTAAAAGCCACAGCAGGTATTCTGAGTGGGATTCAAACTGAACCTTGCTATACAGTTTCAGTATGCAAGCCGTTACTATAAAATACATTTTATACAACTTGTTTGAAATGAGACCCAAGCAGCTAGAACTGAATATGTTTACATGTTCTGTCATTTAAAACTCTTTTCCACTATATGACTGTGAAGCTCCTCCAACTTCACTACTAGAAGCACAACATAATTGGTAATGGTAATATTGTTATAGGAGGAGAAAACAAGCTTTTAAACGAAAGACTTCTTGTCCCATTTCTGAGACAAGAGCCTGGGCACTGGCTTTGTGACAACACTGGAATGGTTGCATTGTGTGGAATAATCAAGACAACAGCTATGTTACGGGTGGGGAAAATTCACATTAAATGAGGTAAGCATTTGCAACTAAATTTATTGAAGAGAAGAGAAAGCAGATTGATAGCTCTCTCACATACCTACACATATAATACACACAATGAGAATTATTTATAAAGCATGTCTACTCTACAGTTTTACGTTGTTTCCTTTGCAGAGTTTCTATCAGAAACTTTTTTTACAGAAAATACAATGTATTAATGCTTGCTTCACAGGAGATTCCCAATACAGAAAGAATTTAACATTCAAGAGAATTTAGGTGGACAGTGAATTTTTACATAATTCCACATTCAAAAAGAAGCATGAAGACATACAAGCAGGAATTCAAACCATCTACTGGATTACTTGCCTCTGTGTATAAAAACTTGGTCTAATCATTTTGGGGTTTTAGAAACCACTGTACAAAGAAAAAAAAGATGAAGTTATCAAGGAGAAGGCTTTCAGAAAATTCTACATATGCTGATTATTTAATGCACACTCACATATCATTAAATCAAGGCGAGGAAAAAATATCTAAAAGTGAACTAGAAAGTGCTGTTGGAAATCAGATCTAGTTCACAGTATTCAACAAGCTGATGTCCTGTTAACATACTTGCCCCAAACGTCTGCAGTATCTGGCCCAAAGATAACACTGCAAAGAAACACTTGAGAGCGCAAATCTTGAGGAAAACACATACATAAAGCTTTCGATGTGCACTACAATCCTACATAAGATTTAACAGATACTGTCATAATAAGAGGTATCTATTCATCAAAAGACAGGCGAGTCCAATTTTTTCAGCCAACTGCTTCTTGCACTATTAGCTCAATCATGATACCAGATATGACTGTAATTGCCTCACCACTGTGCCAATGTACCTTACAGAAGAAAAATATTAAGTACTCTAGAAAAAAAAGTACCATTCCCTATTAATGCAGAAAAAATACTATTCAAACAACATGGACTTTCCTACATGCAATATCCACAAAATAAACTGCAGAATCTGCATTATCAAGCAGTTTCTCACATGCATTTGCCTACTAACCATTCTGCTGGGACAAATCCCAAATTTTCAACTCTCTGAACACTTCAGAAAACTGTCAGGTGATTTAGTGTCATTTCTACACATATAACCCAAACTACACCACCACTAAATTATCATTTCCCTTTTTATTCAAGTTTCCTTCTCCCACCTACCTAACATATTTATATTTGCGTTGACACAGAGTTGTAGACCAGGGAAAGGTAGACAATAATTCTCTCAGCTTCTCAACAAAACTACGACTGTTGTTAACATTTGGTTTTAAACCTAGACATGACTAAATATAACAAAATACTATGTTTTATATGTAAAAAAAGGTAACATGGGGTAGTAATTATATTTCAAAGGCATTCATATCCCACATACCTGAAGAGCTACACCATCAATTCATAGTAACTAAAAAGGCCTGATCCCTCAGTTGAGATGCAACAAAGACTTCAGTGAAAGAGAAACTAAAATAAATCTGAAAGTATTTTGTTAACATGTAGCATGTAAGTGACAAACAACTAGACAATACAAGAAGTTTTACCGATTCTCATTTGCAATGACCTATATAGTTCATACGCGGCTGCATTACTCAGAAAAAAGCATCCCAAAAATCAGCTGATATAACCTCTTTACCACATCATGTATAAAACATGCTACACGTTTTGGTGTTAAGCTATCTTACTTCAAACAGTAAGCCAGAAGAATATAAAGCGTCCCAAGTATATTAATTTTCTCTCAAGGAATTAGAGTCTGTTATGAAATACACGAAAGAGAACAATGCCAAAAAAAAAAAAATCTTTGCACAATGACTGCCAAGGAGATTAAAACCCAAACTGTTAGTTGTAAGCACGATCCACTCAGGGCAGCTGGCATTTTTCTCAACTTTTTGTTATTGTTGTCTGCGCAGACACGTTTGAAGAAAAATTAAAACCTAACACTTCATTGTGTGGTATCAACTACCAAAAAGCACTTGGCCTTCTCGCTCCACCCTCAGAAAGCAGTCATTATCCTTAAGAGCACTAAAAAAAGAATAATACAAGTTTTCACGCTTTCGGTACATTTAAACAAAGCCCATTTTATCCCAATTCCGCACGCAGGCAATTGCCCGTGGGGCTGCCGAAACGACACCCCCACGTCCCCCGGCTCCCTCCGCGCCTCACAGCGCTTCCTACCGAAGCCTATTGTAACAGCCGGCGCTGTGCGCCCGCCCCCCCCAAACTCCAGTCACCCTCACGCGCGTACGCGCCCGGCACCTCTCCCCACCTGCACCCCCGACCGCCTCCGAGGGCCCTGCCCCCGGGCCTCGCTCAGGCAACAACTTCGCCCCCCAGACCCCGCGGGGATGGAAGCTGCTCCCCAAGTCCCCGTTCCCCTCGGCTCGCCGAGCGCACAATGCCTGTCGTGTCCGTCCCCCCCGCCCCGGCATCGCCGCCGCCCGCCCCCCTCACACCGGC